>PVKU01014358.1:0-23465 GCA_004027475.1 Anoura caudifer
GCCAACACCCCCCAGCCCCCTGCCAACGACATACCACCGGGGCCCCCCCGGGGAACCAGCGCTCACGCCCCTCCAGGCCTTCCCCCCCAACGGCACCTCCAACCCCCCACCAACCGCGAGCCCCACCGCCTTCGCCCCGGCACCCGCGTGACCCAGGCCCCTCGCCACGCAGGGCAAGGGGCTGCGACAGGAGGCAGGGTGGTATGCGGGGAAGGCAAGGGCAGCGGCGTGGCGGGCGGCAAGGCGGATGGGGCGGTGGGAAAGGCCGGGGACGGAAGCTGGCGCGGGGGGGGGGCCCCCTAAAGCGGCAGCCGCGGGGGCAAGGGGTCCAGGGGGACGGACGCCGGGAGGCGGCAGCGGCAGGGGCGGCAGGGGCGGCCGGGGCGGCAGCACCGCGAGGCCACCCCCCTCACCTCCCCCGCCCCGCACCTTCCCCGCTCGGCTCCCTCTCTCCGGGACTCTCGCGACCGGCGGCGCCGGCGAACGAACGCCGGCCCGCGCGCGCCGCCATTATTTCTTAAATATTCTTTCTTCCCCCTTTTCTCTCTCTTCTCCTTATGGAACTCCTAAAATGTGTACATTGGTCTGTGTGATTGTGTATCACAGATCCCTTGGACTCTGCTCACATATTTCATTCTTTTTTGTCACTGTTCCTCAGACTTAATAATTTCTATTGTTGTATCCTCAAATTTACTAATTTTTTCTTCTGCATGCTCAAAGCTGCCTTTGAATTACTCTAATGAATTTTTATTTTAGTTATTATACTTTTAGCTCCAGATTTTCTTTTTAAGTTTTCTATCAATATTCCCATTATTCTCATACAGCTTTTTCTTGACTTTCTCCACATCTTCCTCTGTTTTTTTTTTTTTTTAACCATCTTTAAGACAATTGTTTCAATATATTTTATGGCATATCTGCCAATAGGTTTCTTTCAAGGATAATTTCCATTGATTATTTTTTTCCTTTTCATGGAGTGTGCTTCCTGTTTTCTTTGTATGCCTTATAATTTTTGTTGTTGCTGTTGAAAACTAAGCATTTGAATATAATAATATGGTAACTCTGGAAATTATATTCAATGCTAGGTTTGTTGGGATTTTTGATATTTTTTAAAAATAACAACATAAAATAAATATTTATTTATTATTTTATTGAATTTACTGGAGTGACATTGGTTAATACAATTATATAGGTTTCAGGTATACAATTGTATAATACATCATCAGACCTGGAGAGTATTTTGCTAGGTGAAATAAGCCAGTCAGAGAATGACAATTACCAAAAGATTTCACTTATACATGGAATCTAATGAACAAAATAAACTAACAAAGTAGAGACAGACTCATAGATACAGAGAACAGACTGACAACTGTCAGATAGGAGGGGGTGGGAGTCTGGTGAGAAAGGTGAAGGGATTAAGTGTGAAAAAATAAAAAAAGACTCATGGACATAGGCAACAGTATGGCGATAGAGGAAAAGGGGGTGAGAGGTGGTAGAAGAAGGTAAAGAAAGGATAAATGATGATGGGAGACTTGACTTGGGATTGTAAATACACTGTACAATATACAGATGTTGGTTTTGTATTTTGATTGTTGTAGGCTGTTTCTGTGCTAAAGGTCAGCTTGGAGCATAAATTTAAGTTCTCCTTAGTTCTATTCTTTCCCTGGGCATATGTCTTTCCCTGGGCATGTGTGGTCACTGTCTATTTTTTTCCTGTATATACAGTTTTAAAAAATGTCCTAGTCTTTAATATCTGGCTCACAAAAGTAGAAAAAGAAAATAATAATGGAGAGAGGAGATGCATAGCCCTTTACATCCCCAGGAAGTCACATCAATAATGGAGAGGGGCAATGGCTTCTATCAGTGGTGATGTTACAGAACAGACCCAGGGGGTAAATGATATACTATTACCAAATGTACCCACCCTTGTGTTCCAGGGATCCCCACCCCTGTACTAGGTTTGCCTTGCCTGCTGCCAGGGAAAGACTTCTCTCAATGCCAGAGATTGGTGAAAAGGAAAGGAATTATTTATTCAAAAAGGTATACAAACTTGGAGTAATGACTTAATGTGTTCATTAAAATAATAAAGTCCTTTAGAATACCCACAAACACACACAGTCCTTCCTTCTCCCTCTGCCCAGCCTGGGGTACCATATCTCAGGGAAAGAAGTAGAAGTCCATGGTTCAGGCAGCCCCTCGGTTCCAGCACCATCAGCTGTGTTGCCACTGTGATCTCCAGTTAATCCAAAACCATGTGGCACCTTCTCATGGCCCACCAGCAAGAGTCCTTTCATCCCTTTTATTCCAGGCAAAGTCTCTCCTGCTTCCTAAGCCACGTGGCAAAAGGGAACACCTCAAAACTGCATGGTCCCAACCTGGCATGGCTGCCGTGCCTGGGTTTAAATCCCAGTGCCAATCTTCTTCTGCATCCCCATTTCCGACTCCTCCACCAGTCAGTTATATCTGCCAGCATTCCCTATTTTTCCAGCTCTACTGGGATGCTGTAGTGAGTCTGGAAAAGTGTGGCCCCATGGCATGCAGCCAATCATCTCTAAGCTCTCAAGCAGGTGCTATAGCCAGGGGGAGTTGCCTCCCAGTTACATCTTGGGTGGAAGTCACCTCAAACCCCCTGGCTCAAGGCATGGCCACAGCCATTTAACATATCTATAAAACTAGCTGAAGGTTATAGATATGCTAAATGACCATCCCAGAGGTTAGCTGCAAAGCCATTGCTATGCAAAACAGCTCTCAATGGCTCTGCTGCACGTGTCCCATCCCCCCGTTCAGACTGCTAGGGGTGAAGACATTATATATTTATATATATATATTTATAATATTTCCTGGACACCCCGAATTCTGGACCCCATTCCAAATCCCTATTTGGAACCCCACTTGGCTGCACCCTGTTACAGTGAGAAGGGAAACAACAGGGGCAACACCTCTTTGTCTGAACCTCTGTGCTCAGAAGCAGCAATTGAAACCAAAAAAGACACCAGAATTTGGGCTGCCTGTCACTACCAAACCCAATAAGCAATGACAGTGATTGAATCTTTATGGGCATTTTATTCAGATGGCCAGCGATCTGAGAAGATGGCAGGTACATACCCTAACAGATGATCTTAAATTCCATTTTAAAATGGCCCTTTGTATAAGGAGAACCAAGTGTAGGTAAGAGGGTTGGAATTCAGGAAAAAGTTAATTGGATTAAAAAACCCAACTTTAGCATTCTAGCCCTGGGTGGTGGTCTTAAGCTGTGTCCCAGGCAGTGGTCTTTAGCTGTGTCCTGGGCAGTGGTCATCTCACCCTGGAGTACAATGGCTCAGATATCATCTTGAATTGCTTGCAGTCTTCCTGAGGAACAAAAGTGGGACTGCTTATGGTCTCCTGGAGTCAGGATGGGTCATACCTTCAGTTCCTGGAACAAAAGCTTTTACATGCATTGATTACTAAGTTTATGAGCTATCACTTAAACTAAAATTTTCCAACTCTTTAAGTCCCCTATCACAATCAGTGATCAGAACACAGATTCTTGATATTTGAAGGACAGGTGTGTGGGGGTGGTCTGCCTGCAGAAGCCCCCCTCCACCCCCATCCACCACAGATGAGAATAAGTCTACCAAGACATGGTCTGCTTGGGGAGGAGAGGTGGCTGATCTCTCAAAGGAGAAGGGCCAGGAGCCTGTTCCTCAATGGGCTTTTATTGGGTTCAATTTGCACAGGAATACAGGTAAAGCTCATCAATCATTATTGGGCAGTAAGGATCAAACAATAGATAACATACAAAGAACTATGAGGGCTTATTCTGAGTCAGGGTCAGTTAGCTAAAGGGCTATAACACTTTGGGAAACAAAACTCATTTCATGCTTGGACCCTTATCAGAAAATTGAGAGCATTCTTAGCAAAGCAGATATCACAGTATTTTATGCATTCTTTCTTAGGCCTGGTCACCCTGGGGAACAGCCCATTCCTGTCCAGGGCTATACCGTCTTCCAGCATTGTTTCAGGCTTAAGTCAGGCAGGGGAAGGAAGGCAGCCAAGTGATTAGGAGACTTCTCACAGACAGAATGAGGACTCAGGCAATGTCAAAGCCAAGGGGTGAGGGTCCATCATCCCTTTTTTCTATAGCCCTGCAAGTCCTTTCCTGAGGGTCCCTTCATGACCATGCCTGTCTTAGGCTGTCCCTCCCTCGAGGAATCTTACCTATCATTGGCTAACCAGTCATCTGCCTGGGGCCAAACAGGGTGAAGTAAAAGGGGGCAGAGGCAGCACCCCAGCCAGGGAGATAAGCTTTGTCTCCTTAGTGGCTTATGGTCCCAAGGTCTCTCACTCAGCCTTGGCCACAGGGGGTTACAGTTTCTGAAACCAGACAGGGCAGTTCCCAACAGACAGGGTCCTTTATAAACACCTTGTTTCCCATACCTGTGTGCAAGTTGCTCCAAGAACATGTGCATAGCTGCCTGCCATATGGCTAGGGGTGGGATAGGTAGCTGCTGCTGTGTAAGAGCTGAGATTGACCAAATCTTTTGGTGGAATTTATAAGCCTTTAATAGACTCCAGAGTTCCAAAATAATTACAGCAGGCAGACTCTGCCAGTGCAGTTGTTTTCTAGGAGGGGAGACAGATTCCTGGTGCTTCCTAGTCTAATATCTTTGCAGAATCCTCTGGTATATCTTTTTCTATAATATTTCTTCTAAACTTTATATGTTCTCAGCCTTTAAATGTCTTTTATTAACAGCATATAGCTGGGTTTTAAAAAGTAACAATTTTGCAGTCTATCTTGTATCTGATGAGTTTACATATTTAGAATTATTTATTTTGCTCATCTTATTTTGTTCTTCTATTTACTCCTCCCCCCTTCTGCTTTTCGCCTTTCTTTCCTTCCATCGGTTTGATCAATTTTGTTTTCTCTCTCCCCTCCTACTGGTTTGATAACTATAGTTCTATAATCTTGGTGATTTTCTTAAATTGTATAAATTTCTTAACAAATCTAAAGTTAATCAATATCTTCAGGTAAACAAAATAGGAACCTTAAATAACTTTTATCCCAGTTATCCTCCAATCTTGGAGAGAGGAAAAGTTGATTTCTTTTGACAGTCAGATGGAAGATTTCTCATCAGCACCAATATAATACAGCAATAAAATTATATGTTTTAAGAGATGAGGTAAATTAACTTACTTAAAAGTCAATAACTACCCAAAATATCATTTGAGAGCAAAGCTCACAGACCTTTGCAGAAAGAACACTAAGTGATGCACTTCAGTCTGGAAAAAAAAAAAAAAAAAAACCAGAAGAAAGGAGTGGGGTGTAAGAAACAATGTTTATCAAAGAGACTGGTAAATACACTGGTAAAGTTTTTTTAAGAAATAACTGTAAAATATAATACTAAGAATAACCCTGTGAGACAGTTGGCTTTTCATTTTTACAGATAGAGAAAAGAAGGGTAGAGAAATGAAGTTATCAAATCTGTGTGGTTACACAGCCAAAGAAGAATAGATCTAGGAGAAATGCTCTCTTGTCAGAAATGGTAGGAGACTCCAAAGCAACACTAACAATCTACGTTCATTCTTTGAGCTAAGCTGTGACTCAGGGAGTTCTTTTGTCTATGATTTCTAGGATGATATAAGAAAAATTCAGTCCTGTTCAGGTGGTTCATTTGGTTAAAGTGTCTTCCTGGTACACCAAAGTTGTGGGTTTGATCCCCGGTCAGGGAACATACAAGAATCAACCAATGAATGCATCAATAAATGGAACAACAAATCAATCTTTCTCTCTCTAAAATCAATAAATTAAAAAAAATTCACTGAGGTATTATCCTTTAAATTAGGGACAACATGGAACACTAAAGATACATTGTGACAGTTTATTGCACTTGAAATTTTTTTGTCAATTAGCACGATCACATAAACTTTGAGAAATATTAATCGATGGTGATATAACCATGTTAAGAAACCAAAGGTATAAAGAGAAGCCAATTGAATCAACAAAATTACTTTTAGTAAATACCAAAACATGTAATATCTCTGTATTTGGGGATAAACACTAAGCAATAAAACACATGTGATGTTGTATTTTTTTAAAAAAAATCAACTGATTTGTTTTTTAACCAGGCTTACAAGCTACAGTGTAATCTTTTAAAATTATAGGCAATTACAAGAAGGTACATCAAACCTCAGTTAATCACAGTTGTTTCTAAAATATGTCCCTTCTCTTAACAAAGCAGTAACCCAGCCAAAGCTTGGATAAACTGGCATTTCCCTAGATCACATGTTTCATTCCTAAACACAATACCCCATGTGTTTCTTTCAGGTGTCCACACTTTCTCTGAAAAATAGATCTCTCTTTCCAAAGCTTGAGCATTATCTGCTCTTTGTTTGAAAATAAATGCATTGTTCATGTGTGGACTAGTAGTGCAGGTGTTTTGCCTCTCTTTTGCCAGCCAGGCTGATTCTTAAGCCTTTCGTGAAATCAGTTCAGTTTCTTTAAATCTCTGACATCCACTTCTCATTGCCATTTCCCTTTATGTCCATAATATAAGCCCCCAATCCAACCAGATCATCTTTCATTCCATTATGTTTACATCAGGAATTGCCAACACAGCAGCTTTCTCAGTTCTCGAAGGCTAATTCCAAGGCAAGGCAAAATTCTGATCAAACTTTAGCAACCCAGGTTACTTTCATTTTTCCTGAGCTTCTAAGTTCTGCCTTATGGTATCTGAACTTGCTTCTGTTGCTGGAAAACATTATCTGAAGGCTTTGTATGAAATTAAACTCCCTGAGATGTAACCAAATTGAATAAAGTCACAGAAGCGTGTATTGAAACAACTTTTTCCTGAGTGGGGCATGTGAAACACTGGCATTCTTAACACAGTGAGGATTGGTATTGAATGTCAGGTAACTGATTCTGTCTTCTGAAGTATAGTGTTTCAATCCCTCATTTTATTTTCAAACAATCGCTTTCATGTTATTCCCTGGACAATGAAGACGGTATGAATCTCAGGTCACTGGGCATACTATAGCTGAGGGGGGGAAAAGGGGGGCAGACTTGCTTAAAGACTTCATCTCTTTAATGCAAAAGGTAGTAATTGATATTACTTATCAAAGGTTCTATTTTCTAGCTGTGTAACTTGAAGTTTCAAGCAATTTATTATTGCCATTTCTATCTCTAGATTTTTTGCATAGTCTCCATTTTCTGTTGTTTACTATTACTGAAGAGTACTTCAAATTATAGTTTATATTTTAGGATTTCATTATTTCTATTGCTTTCATGGCTAAGAGTTTTTAAAATTTCATCTTCCATTTTAAATGTTAGGAAGTTTATATGAAAATAGTGAATAATCAGTAAAGAAGCTAGCTTCTTTACTTTTTCTATCTGGTGTTTTGCTTAGCATAATGTGCTAAATGCTTTGTTGATCAAAAAGAAGAATGTCACATACTTGTAGTGTGCATTATTGCTTCTTTATCCAATTTACAAAAGTAACTAGCATGAATTTTGAAACAGGTTATTCTGTTTTGGGTGACTGTAGAGTTCCTACTGCATAGTGTGTAGCTTCATTTTAAGAATGAGTGCACATATCTTCAGTTGTTCTAAAAAGCTGACTCAAATCCAACACCATGTAGTTCATTCTGTCCTGCAAGTTTCCTCTCTGACATTGAGAAGCTTGGCTCATCTACCATCTGTTCACTTAATTGTTCAGTCTTAGTATATACATACATAGCAGTTACTATCAACATTTTAATTGATCTGCCAACAGCAACCAAGGCTCAATTATAAGAGGAGGGTGTACTCAGCCCACACAAAGGGTGTACCCAGCTTGGGTGATAGGGAAGGCTATGCCACTGGACCCTACAGCATACCTACTAATTAGGCCATACTACCAAGACATGGAGTCAAAGCAGCTCTACCTAATACATAGAAACAAACACAGAGAGGCTGCCAAAATAAGGAGACAAAGAGACATGGCCCAAATTAAAGAACAGATCAAACCTCTAGGAAAAAGCTAAATGAAATGGAGATAAGCAATCTATCAGATGTAGACTTCGAAGCATTGGTTATAAGGATCCTCAAGGAACTTAGTGAGGACCTCAACTGCATAAAAAAGGATCCAGTCAGAAACAAAAAATACACTAATTGAAAAAAAGAACAATTTACAGGGAAACAACAGGAGAGTGGATGAAGCTGAGAATCAAGTCACTGGTATGGAATATAAGGTATCAAAACATAAGCAATCAGACAACAAGGAGAAAAAATAATCCAAAAAAAAGAGGATAGTATAAGCAGCCTCTGGAACAACTTCAAGAGGTCCAACATTTGCATCATAGGGGTGCCAGAAGGGGAAGAAGAAGGACAAGAAGTTGGAAATCTATTTGAAAGAATAATGAAAGAAAACTTCCCTAATTTGGTTAAGGAAATAGACATACAAGTTCAGGAAGCACAGAGTCCCAAACAAGATGAATGCAAAGAGGCCCACTCCAAGGCACATCATAATTAAAAGGTCAGAGGTTAAAGATAAAAAGAATATATTAAAAGCAACAAGAGAAAAGAAGTTAGTTACCAAATGGTTGCCAGATGGGAGGGGGGAGGGGAGAAGGGTGAAGAGGTGGGGGGATTAAGAAGTACAAGTAGGTAGTTACAGAATAGCCATGGGGATGTAAAGTACAGTATAGGAAATAGAGTAGCCAAAGAACATAAACACATGACCCATGGACATGAACAGTGATGTGGGGATTGTTTGAGGGAGTAGGGGGCAAAGGGGAAAAATCAGGACAATTGAAGTAGCATAATCAATAAAATATAATTTAAAAACATTTAAAATGTAATTCTGTGTCTAAGAACTTATCCTACCATACATTCACACTGGTATGCACAGATAAATGGACAAAAATTGTTCATTGAAGCCCTAGATGCCCCCTCTCTTTTCCATTTCTTTTCTTTTATACCATATTAACTTATCTGTATTTTCTTTAAAAAAAAAACCTTCTGTTGTAGAAATTTGCAAGTATATTCAATAGTAGAGGGAAAGTATTCTGATCTTATGTGATTATGATCTAACTCTTAACAATTTTTATATTTTGCCTAACTTGTTTCATTTATTTCCCTTATTCTTTTAAACACATTTTAATGCAAATACCAGATACCATATTATTTTACCTATAAATAATTAGTAAACATCTCCAACAGATGGCCTATGCTAAAAACAAAACTACAATGCCATGATTACATATCTTAGAAAATTAATAAAAATTCTTATATTTGATACCCAATCTATGGTCATATTTTCCATAGAAAATATCTTTTCCTAGTTACTTTGTTTGAATCAGAATCTGTGGTAGACAGAATAACACCCCTCTCTCCCTACCTCCATCAAATGCCCACATCCTAATCCCGGGAACCTATGGCTAAATTACCTTGCATGGCAACAGGGACTTTGCAGATATGATTTACTTAAGGATTTTGAGATAGGAATATTATCCTGGATTATCCAGGTGTGCTCACTGTAATCACAGGGGTTATTATATGAGAGAGGTAGGAGGGTCAGAGTAGAGAAGGGGATAATTGTGTAAGTGATGTTGGAGTGATGCCATTGCTGGAAGGGGACCAATAGCCAAGGAGTGTGGACAGCCTCCAGAAGCTGGAAAAGGCAAGGAACTGATTCTCCTCCAAAGCCTCCAGAGGTAATGCAGTTTTAACACCTTGATTTTAGCCCTGTAAAGCCCATTTTTGGACTTCTGGCCTCCAGAAGATAATAAATTTATAAGATAATAAACTTGTGTTGTTTTAAACCACTAAGTATGTGGTAATTTGCTACAGTAGCAATAGGACAATACATCATCCAAAATCATTGCTTTGGGTCATTATATTTCTCAACTTTCTTTTCATCTGTAATAGCCCTATCTCTTTTTCTTTTCTAATTTGTTGAAAAAACTGGATCATTCATCCATAGAATCTTCTGTTCATTGTGTCATTTAACTTGTTCTTCTATACCCTGTATTTCCTAAAAATTGGTATTAGTTTATGAAGGCTTGTTTATAATCAGTCTTGATTTTGAGGGGCAGGGCACTTCATAGGTGATACCTTGTACTTATTATTATTATATCACATCAGAAGATAACTAAAATTGTTCCATTGTTAGTGCTGCTAGCCAGATCCACCCACTAGCAAGCTTCTGTTAATGTTTTGATTGGGGTTTTAGCACCCATTGATTAATGTTGCTTACATCCATTATTTCTCTAGGGGTTCCCAAATTGTGATGTTTTAGCTGGAATTCTAAAAATAAAAACTTTCCCTCATCAACTATTTGGTTACTCTGAAATATGGTTTGTATATGAAAGCAGGATAAATGCTTGATTCTTTCCCTTCATTCATTAATTTTTCAGAACAAGTTTGTGTGCCTTAGCACACCTCAAGTGGTGATGAATGAAGTTTCTTGATTTAATTATGAATTCCTATATTTATATGTATATGTTGTGTTTTAATCAGTTGGAGTTGTATTATTTTTCATGCTCAAATTGTCCTTCTTTGGCCAGTGAAAACCCTTCGAGGTGACTCCTGTTCCTTTGGATGCTGTAAAATAAGGTATATGCAGAGAAATTGCATTCTCATGCTTTTTCCTTTCCCTCTGTAAACTCCCAAATTATCACTTACATTTGTTATTTTTTTAGTTTAGTTTTTTATTAACTCATTTTGAAAATAAAAGCAAATGTGTGTGTATTTTAGTATTCCTCCTTTTATTTTACACAAAAGTTAATGTACTATTTACATGGACATGCACCTTGCTTTTTTCATATTAAATATTTTCTGGAGATTCCTATGTGTACGTATGCAGAGAGATGCTTCATTCTTTTTTTTTTTTTTTGCAGCTACACAATATTCCATACTTGGATGTACCATGGCTTAGCCAACCAGTTCCATATTGATGAATAGTTATGTTGTTTCTAATTTTTGGGAAAGAACAGGAGAATCATTCCTGCATATACTTGCTGTGGTGTTTTAGGATCATTCCTCCTCAGAATCTTGGTTTTTCCCTTAGCTGGTGAGTTTTGGGACTGAGAAACATCTCAGGTATTGGAAATAAACAAGAGATTATATTTTTTTATTGGGGTATTTTCTTAAGCTTCTTGTTTCTTCCATCTTTGTTTTCTTTTCTTCATTTAGTTTGAACAATACCTGTGTTGGCTCCCCATCTGTATAGCCCCAAGGGTACTGTGAGCTATTAAAAAAATCTCTTTGTCTTTCTACGGTTCACCCCATCCCTACTCACCACCTTCAAGTTCTACATCAGCTTGCTGTTCCTTGTGATACTTGTGTCTACCTTGCTTCTAGTGGCTTAACTTTGTCACCTAGTTTCTATAATTTGGTAGACTATCATCCCCATCATCAATAAGACTAGTTCTAACTCTATTTCTCCTATTCTCAGCTTTGGTCTATGGAGAATAGTCAACACTGAGCTTCTCAATGATTCTGGTGCTCCTCTCACTAGTTCATTCTTTATTACTTTGGAAAACCAATTCTTCTTTAGGCTTTCACATGGTATTTCCACTTCACTTAGTGTAGGCCATTGAATTTTCCTTTTTTCTTTTTTAAAAGATTTTATTTATTTATCCTTAGAGGGGAAGGGAGGGAGAAAAAGAGGGAGAGAAATATCAGTGGTGGTTGCCACTCATGCATGCCCTACAGAGGACCTGGCCCACAGCCCAGTCCTGTGCCCTAACTGGGAATCAAACTGACTTCATGGGCTGGCACTCAATCCACTGAGCCACACCAACCAGGGCATGGTCATTGAATTTTCTGTCTCCAAGAGTTATTCTGTCAGTGTGTTTTTGGGGTTCTGGCCAGCTGCTAAATCCTGAATTCTGGGAAAGTGCCCCATACTGAAAAACTGTCCCTTGTCCAACCTGATGTTCCATTTCCATAGATCCATTACTATTAGGATTCAATCCTATGCACACTTTTCCAGCTCTTGTCAGTACATATTGGCTAGATCCTCCAGTTCTTTCAGCATATAGTCTCTTTCCTCCTTTAGCTGGTCCAGCACTTCTGGGTTCTACTGAGGTTTGACTGTAGTTACTGGTGATGGCCATAAGGAAGACGCAGGGTACAGTCTTGGGGAGTGTAGGTGGGGCAGGGGAGGCATGCTTTATCTCTAAGCAAGGGTGGTGAAGTGGAAGGCTAGATTTAAACTGAGAGGTATAGACTGTTCTGTAGGCCCAGAGATTTCAAGAAGATGATCAGAGGTTTTAAGATTTTTGAGTAAATCAACTCAGACAACTCCAAGCCCATACAGGGCTCAGACTATGACACCTTTTCCCAGCAGGACCCTGATTTAGACATATCAGACTTTGCAGAACTGAGAATTCATTTTTCTCTGGAACTCTGCTACTCGTAAGAAATCCTGAGACTGATCCTCAGATTTTTCTTTTCTCTGGCTCCAGGAAATAAGAGTCTCTTTATTTGCTACCAAGGAGGATCTCTGAGTTTTGAGTTTTGCACTTCCCTTTAAATTAATAATTATCCCTAGCCTTTGATTGTCTTACTTTTTCAATTCATCAATGTCACTCAGCCACAGTGATTTAATTCTGTTATCCTTACAATAAATGCTTCCATAAAAGCCTGAGGTATCAAAACTGTCAATACTTTTCCTTCCCCCGTGTCCTACCCTAGTTCACCATAAGTAAAACTTTTAAAAAAAAATTATTTATTTATTTATTTATTTATTTATTTATTTATTTATTTTAGAGAGAGGAGGATAGGGAGAAATATAGGGAGAGAAATATCAAGGTGCAATTGGTTGCCTCCCACATGAACCCCAAATGGGGACCAGTCCTGCAACTCAGGCATGTGCCCTGATGGGGAATTGAACCAGTGACCCTTGACTTTGCAGGATGATATTCAACCCACTGAACCATACTGGCCAGGACCACATGTAAAACGTTTAACAATTGTGTTGATAAAACCTGTCATGCATTGTGAGTGCTCCATCTACTAGCAGTGATATGGTTCTTATTGTCAGCCAGCTGGCTAATGAGCCAGCTCTAAAATCCCATTTTAGTGTCTGCTTTCTTGGATCACTCTGGCTCCAACCACTTATGTCCCTGGAAAACAGATTCTGAGCACAGATTTACATGAAGGAAACTATTGGTAAGTGCTTTAGGGATCAAAAGCTTTGAAGGAATGAAGGACTGGGCATTGGGAAGAGTTGAACTGCAATGGAGATACACCAAAGGCCTCAGATAATCCCATGGAGAGCTCTGGGGCTAGATGAGGTTTTAAAGTTGTCCTTCCTTGAAACAAGGGGACAGGGTCCTTATACCCCTGAATAGAATAGTCACTGGATGTGGATTGGAAAGCAGCTTTTACAGCAAAAGGCAGTTCTAAGAGAGGATCTCAGCTGACAGGCATCTGCTGCCAAACTTGATCTCTCACATAAAGAAGGCATCTGGGTAACCCACCACATAATCTAGTATTTTTGCAAGTATATTTTGGAATAGATTTCTAAAAATGGTACTGCTGGATTAATGGGAAAATGTATATATTATTTTGTTAGATATTGCCAGATTCTCTTCTCTAGAGGTTGTATCATTTTGCATTCCTACCAACAATGTCTGACAAAGCCTGTTTCCCCAAACTAACAGTATCCATTTAGCCTTAGTTCTCTCTGGGATTCCATCCCACTATGGAGGTCTCAATATGTCTAGGAGTCATGGTGGCCAAAAATGGCTAGAGTCATGTTGTTTCTGTGCAATTAGAGCAAAGCAGTTGTTTTCAGAATTGTAGGCAAATAAAATTTTGGGAAGAATGGGTTTCAATTCTTCATTTTTGGACTGACATAATTTCTGTTATTTGACCAAACAATCCAATTTAGTGTTTTTGTTATTAGATATTGGTGCATCCATGTTTTTTCTATTTTATACAGCATCATTTTGATCATAATCCAACTTTTGAAGAACAGAGTGCTAAGCCCAATTTTGTAGATGAACAGTTAAAAAGGTGATAGAGCTTGATGACCTTTTAGGTAGAATAATTTTTTGGTTTGACTCTTAAATTGCAAGATGATGATATTAAAATGCTAAGATGATGACAACCCTAGATGTTTGCCTATAAATAAGTAAATAAATAAAGAATATGCAAGTTAACAACTACCACTTCCTTTCTCCCCAGTGATGCAGAACTAGGATTCTGATTTAAATAATTGATCTAAACCTAATCTGTTTCTGCCTTCCAATCAGTTTTTCTCAGGTGAGGCAGAACAAAAATGTAAACATCTTCCAGATTTTAGGGAAAATCCCACAAAAAGTGAAGAAAAGTGCTGTGTATATTAAACAACTAAAAGGTAATGTTAAGCACTGAGTGGATAAATAAGATAATTAGGACATGTTTCTTGAAAGCTTTTTTACTTTTCATATAAATTAGGTGTTTTGAGATCTCTGTTGGAAATGGATACAAGCTTTCCATTATTAAACACAAATTAAACCCTTGTCTACAATTTTTTTCAAGTCATTCATTAATCCGACATACCCTACTTTCTTTATATACCAAAAGGTAATATTTTAGCTTTTAGTTCTACATTGTATTTCTGCTTTCCTAGGAAAGACTCCATTGTCTTTAGCATAATCTCATTGTTGGTCTTTAATGAAAGCACAATAAAGACCAGTAATGGCTACTTCTGCATTATAACTGAGAGGCCATCCATATATTCAGCCTTATTTTTCAGTTACTACAAGTATTGATTGATTATTCCACTCACCAAAAAGTCAATAATGTTTTCCAATAGTCAGCACTGAAGCTGTCAATTTTTTAGATTTTCCTTTCCAGAGAGCACCCTAAGCTCTTCAACACAGGGATGTAAGGAAAAACCAAGGCTCTTTACTCCTCTGCCTGTCAATAATTTTCTTGCAGGCACCAATTCTTGTTGGTAAGGGGCAGTCTAGACTAGACATTGTCAGAAGTTTGGAGGCTTTAAAGGGGGTTATTTGAGTATATTGAAAATACTTTAAACTTCTCTTTCCTTGCACCAAGGCAAAACAACAACAACAACAACAGCAACAACTCCAAAAGACAAAACCACACTTTTAGCAATCATGGAGAAGACAAAACAAAACAAAACAAAACAAACGAAAAATCTCCAAAGATCTGCCATCATAGGCAGCTGTTCTCTTGACAATAAGCAGGTCTGTCATCTTTAATTCAGCTTCCATTGTTCCTGTGCTGGATGACCACCGATTGTCCACTCCACCAAGCCACCAATCTATGCTATTTTGTTATAGCAGCCTGCAGGGACTAAGACAAGAGGTGTTACAGTATGTAGTTTGCTGTATGCAGTCATGAGATAGCAAAATGTTAATGTCCTCAGCTCTGTTGCCTTCTCTCACTGTTCTATCTCTGTCCCTTGGCTTCTAAGTATCAAAGTGGATTTGAACATTGACTGACTGATTTCAGATGGAAGAATTATGGGAGCCATTAAAGAGTTTAACAGTTTGGGGATCACTGACAGATTAAACATTAAAGCCCATTTTAAATGGACTGTCCCAAAGTACCATTAAACTTAGTAGTTAAGTAGTGATTATTATCCAATTTATAAAATATAAATGTTTTAATTTTCTTATCATGAGCAGCTATTTTCCTCTTCCTTAGTGGAACTATTGTAAACTTCTCTGCATTGGTATTAAGATGTCATAAAACAGTATGAGCAATCATCCTAGTAGGTAAAAAATTTAGTGAAAGAGTGACTTTTGTCTCAGTGTGTGTGTGAGTCATGCAGTCATAGAGGGCCCTTCACTCAGAAGGTTGTCTGCTTGGCTCAATGCTCTGTTGTAAAATTTAAAAGAAAAATTTGAGCAAGGGCCCCACATTTTTATTTTGCACTAGATTCCTGCTCTGCCATACTCATATTTGTTTAAGACAACTAGGTAAATATGAGCATCATAAAAAATAGGATCTGATTTTTAGTACTATTATATCTATTAATAAATGCTTTATTTATATTGGTTTCTAGATGAAAGGTGCTAAACCCCAGCTCTCACAATAGTAAACAAATATGTCCCTCTCAAAGATTGAAAAATAATATCATTATTTCTAATTAAATGTAACAGATAAGGAAGCAAATGAAATCCAGTATACAGAGGATCCAGATAATGTTGAAAATACTGTGAGGATAATTTAGACTTTAACTATTTCATATCTCATCAGGCAACCAGACCCAGAAGACTGACTCAAAGCTACAGAGAAAAATGAAAAATCTTTTTTTTTGAAAATTTTTCTTTTGAGAACAAAATAAGAAACAAAAGATGTCCTTTGTAGCTCAGCAATAGGTAAATAATCATCTAAACAATAACAAACAGTCAGAGACTGTCTTCCCTGAACAACCTAAAATTGCTGCTGGACATAGAAATGTCTTGGGTTTGAGGACAAGCTTTTTCTTCAGGATTACTATAAAATTAGAACTAATTTATGGTTAAAAATGTATTTCTGGAAGGAATAAAAATCTAACACCTGACATACAGGTGACTCAGATTGTCACTATTCCCATTTTTGGCAATATTGTATGAATCTTAGAAAAGGCTACATGTACCAGTTACTAGTCTTTCCCCAACATGGTGAAGAAATAGTCTATTCAGTTATGGTTTGCACTGCAGGCTCTGTCATTCGCTTTCCTCTGACCAGTCCTAGTGGGGCATGGCATAGTATACAATCGGGCCCATTCAGATGATTTCCCCCACTATATATTCATAATACATGGAACCTTGCCATGGTAAGTCAAGCAATCTCACTCCCCAGAGCAGCTGTAGGCTAAAAGAATGTCTGGACTTGCAGAGACAGGTATTTTGGAGGCTTATGTTGTGTGGGTAGAGTCGTGAGGCTTCTTGTATTGGTGCTTAGTTACATCATCCAGAATTAAATGCAGAAGGATTTGCCATTCAGTGCTTTCTTATACCTAAACTTTTCTCTGTGTGTCCCTAGACTGGACTACACTACAGGGAATTTATAACACTTGACCTTACCTATTCATTCTTTCATTGGGGAAACCACCCGAGCAATGTTTTGAAGAAAATAAGTGAGTGATTGATACACCATTCTTTCCTCATAAGTCACTAAAATGGACTCTTTGTGAGCACAGAGACTGAGATGAAATGGGATTTGGGCATCCCCTAGTAGATGATTTCCTGTCATTTACTAGACTTTAAAAAGTCTTTTTGTAGGTAACTACCTTAGCAGAAATTTCTATCCACTTTATAGAATTTATTTGTGTTCAAATGTCATGTTCTGGCACAAATGGCTTTTGAGAAACTAAGCAAAAGCACCAATGAAAAGTTTCCAAAACAGGAGAGTTTAAAGATAAAATACACTTAACAGCTTTCACTCAATTTCTCCCCTTTTTCAAAGGGCTTGACAAATTAAAAATATTGAATTCTACAGAACAAGGATGTCTATCCCTAGAACAAAGTTGTTGGTGTGGATTTCAACAACTCTGAAATGTGTAACTCAATGATCTATACATTCAATTCTTCAAAAGAGGAATGTTTATAACTGTCCAACTTATTTATCATCATAAACAACCCTGGCTTTTTCTTTAGTGATTTGATTTCATATGAGATATTGTACTGTGTGAGAAATGCATGTAGTTTTCAGGATGAGGGATACTAAATTTCATGGAGAGGGTATTTACAGCAATTGTGTACTCTGTAAGGTCAGTGGGAGACTTCTGGTTCTGGATAAGATAGAAAACAGACTATATGTACTATCCTTCTGAATCAAAACAACAATAACAACAGTAAATCTATGAAAGTATAGTTTTCGGACAATGGTTATCAGGTAGTAAAGCACAATAATCCCCGAGAGAAAGGAAACAAATGAGGAAAACCATAAGCAGGGAAGAGGGTCATGTGAAGATGGAGGTGGGATTGGGGTGATGTACCTACAAACCATGAAATGCCAAGGATTGCTGGCAACTTCCAGAAGCTGGGAGAGAGGCATAGGACAGTTTACTTCTCAGAGTGTCCAGAGGCAACCAATCATGCTAATAATTCTTTGATTTTGGATTTTTGGCTGCCTGAACTGTGAGAGAATAAACTTTTGTTATTTTAAGCACCAGTTTGTGGTAATTTGTTATGGCAGCCCTAGGGAACTGATACACACAGGTGCTTTAAAAACTAATCAGTAGTGCATCAGTAAACTGTGGGAAACTTCAAGCAGTCTCATATGTATGTACTTGGAATTCAAAGGAGGGGAGTAAGAGACAGTAATAAAAACATTATCTGAAGAAATAACAACCGAAACCTAGAGATCCAAGAAGCTCAACAAAGTCTAAGCACAAGACTTACGAAGAATGAACACCATAATAAAACAGTAATAAAAATATTTAAAACAGGGATAAGGGGATAAAATTAAACCAGTGACTAAAGAAAAATATTAAAAGCATTCAGTAAAAAAGATACATTATGACCAGAAGAATAAAAGTGCTCATTATTGATGTAAAGAATGCCAATGACATGCTATATCTTTGTCGACAATGGCACAAGGCTTCTTGTTGGAGTGATGTCAGACTTCTTGTTGGAAGCACTTTGAGCCAGAACACAGTGAAGCAGCATTAGCAGTGCTGAAAAGAAGAACCTGTCAACTTATAATTCTATGCCAAGTAGACACATTTTTCATAAATGAAGGCAAAATACGCTTCAGAAACACAACAGCTGAAGTAACTTACCAGTGACTGACCTACATTATAAGAAATATTAAAGAGGAAAATGATGCGGAAATCTGGATCTATGCAAAGGGTTGGAAAAACACTAGGACAGGCAAATACGTGAGTAAACACAGGATGCTTTTTCGTATTTTAAGAATCTCTTTAAAAGATAACCTACTCTTTAAAGCAACCATTATAATAACATATGTGGGGTTTATAACATATGCAGAAATAAAATGAATGAAGACAATTGCACAAAGACCAGGAGGAGAGAAATGAAAGTACGCTGTTGTACAGCCTTGTACTGTATGTAGTTCCCCCTAAACCTTGAGGGGTGTGTTCCAAGATTCTCAGTGGAGGACTGAAACTATGGATCATGCTGAATAAACTATATGTATTTTGTGTTTTTTTTCTATACATACATACCTATGATAAAGTTTAATATATAAATTAGGCACAGTAAGAGATTAATAACAATAATGAATAATAAAACAGAGCAATTATAACAATACACTGTACTGTTATATGAATCTGGTCTCTCTCCATCTGATAACCGATGATAATTAAACAGCCACTAAGTGACTAAAGGTGGGTTAGGTTAGGGATATTCTGGACAAAAGGAGACTGATGTACAGAGCAGGACAGAACACAGATTTCATCATACAACTCATAATAGCTTGCAATTTAAAACTTAGGAATGTTTATTTCAGGAAATTTTTATTAAATATTTTTAGAGCACCATTGACTATGGGTAACTGAAACCTGGGAAGTGAAACTGCAGATGAGTTGGACTATGTAAATGAAGTCATATAACATTACTTGGTTGTAGGCTATGATAAGTAAATCCTCAAATAACCATGTACACACACAAACTGGAATAAAGAATTATGACTAATATGACATCATGGAGATAAAATGAGTCATAAAGATCAATCCAAAAGTTAGAAAAGGCAGAAGAAGAAGAGAAAGGGTAAAAATAGCAGGTTGACTAAACAGAAATAAAAGAAGATGGTAATTCAACCCAACCATACTAATAGTCATGTAAAGTGAAGGGTCTACAAGGAGCCTACTTTAGATATATAAGATGCAAATAACTTAAAAAATGACAATGGAAAAAGGTATACCATGCTAAAACTATTCAAAAGTAAGATATAGTGGCAATAATGGCATCAAACACAGTAGATCTCAGAGCAAAGGCCACTATCAGGAATAAAGAGGCTTAGTTCATAAGGATGAGGGGGCCAACTATCAAGGGGCTACCACAATCCTAAATGTCTATGTGCCAAATGACAGGCCTCAGAACTCATGAAGCAACTGAAAGGGAAAAAATAGACAAGTCCACAGTTTTAGCCAGAGATTTCAACACTGTCTCCACATTGATAGAACAAGTAGAAAAAAATAAGGATGTAGAAGACTTGAAAATTGAAGCAGAGGGAATGTTTTTCAATTTATTTTTTATGAGGGCAGCACTATTCAGATACCAAAACCACATAAAGACGTTGCTAGAAAACTAGACCAGTATTCTTCATAGGCATATGTTCAGAAATTCTTAAAATGTGAGCAAATTAAATACAACAATATATTAAAAAGGATAATAAATAATGACCAATTATTCTAGGAGTGTAAAGTTGGTTTAAAACATAAAGATTACTGGATATTCATTTTCCCTTCTAACTCAGATAGAGCACATACCAATTTTCCTTGGTAATTTCCTTTGGAATTGCTGTGTCCTTCTGAAAACCTGACTAAATCTAAAAATTTATATTTCTTGGGGCAGAACAGAAGTCCTTTTTAAAGACATTCTGACTTTGGCCAGGCAAATCTTTTGGTTTTCTGTTTTTTGTTTTTAAACAATGCACAGCAGGATTCAATCGTACTCTTACATATTACAATCTTAAAATTTGTACTGTAAAAATTTTCTGTTGTTTTGTAAAAAATTCCCTCCAAATTATTTGTTTAAAATATCACACATTTATTATCTCCTGTGGTCTGGAGTCTGGGCATGGCTTAGCTGAGTTCGCTGCTGAGGATCTAATCAAGCTGTAATCAAGGTGTTGGCTGGGCTACTTCCAAACTCACTCAGTTTGTAGGCTGGATTAATTTTTTAAAATTGATTTTGGAGAAAGAGAGTGGAATGGAGAAATATCGATTTGCTGTTCTATATGTTTACGCTTTCATTGGTGGATTCTTGTATACACCCTGACTGGGGATGGAACCCTCAACCTTGGCATATTGGGTCAATACTCTAACCAGCTGAGCTGCCCAGTCAAGGTCCTGTTGAGTGTTTTGAGGGGGCACCAGCTATGAAAGGTAAGAAACCACTACAAGTAAGTATTCTACCTTTCATTTGATCTATTGTGTCTCCAAGGGGGTGCACCTTCCTGGAAGTCTTGGAATACTGGGTTGATGTGCAAAATGGGCGGAGCAAGCTATTTCATCCCCCTGCTCCAAAAATACATTTAATATATTGTCCATGGATGGAGGACATATCAGAAATTAAATGGAAAAGAACAGATACTACACTTGGTCTTAGCTAAAAGGCTGAGAAGCAATAGGCTGGATTGATTTCTTTGTGGCTGTAGGACTGAGGGCCCTGGCTGCTTGCAGGCTGTCAGTTGAAGGCCACCTTCATCTCTTAGCAGCTGCATGCAGATCCCTGACATTTCCCACAAGTTCCTGCCATGTGGGCTTTCCTGACAAAGCTGTTTCATTCATAAAGCCAAAAGAAGAGCCTCTAAGATCTGCTAGCAAGACACAGTGATATATAACAAACTGTAATCATAGGAGTGATAGTACATTCCATTATCTTTGTCATATTCTATTGGCTAGAAGCCTACACTCAAGGTAAGGAGATCAGTCAAAGTGTGACCATGTTGAGTCAATTCATAGTCTGCCCGCACATTGACAGCAAGAGACTCTGTAAAAAAAATTGAAGCAGTAGTAAAATAAACATACTTATAAATGAAGTAAATAGGGAGATGTAGGAATTTGACTGAACAGTTAATTGGTTGGGTTCAGAGATCATTTTAAAAACTATAGATTTGATTAGCAATGAAAGTTAATTTATTTAGCTTTCAGACTTTTATTATTCTACAATTATTTCCTATGTAAATCTCATCTTTCAAATTAATCTGTACATTCTCAAAGGCAGATACCATTTTCTACTTTTCTGGTAATCACAATATTTTTTTGGCATATTAATGAGAACAAGTAGGGATCCAGTAATTTTATTTGAATCTTTACAATCATACAGTGAATTATTTTACTGCACATGTAAAAACAAAAGTGCTGAAAAAACACCTACTGGTCAATAAAACATTAATTAATTGAATTCAGCTCAGTTGGAGTTTATAACAGTAATGCAATTTGCTTGTTTTAGGATATATTTAAGAAAACTTTTATTGGAAAAAATTCAAACAGTAAGAGTTTATGTTTTAAAACAATTTTGAGTTTTAGAAAATTTACTTATTTTATGAATTAACAAAATCTCAAGGTTATTGCTATACAATGTAAATCTCAAGATTTACATTCTTTATGGTTTTTTTTAAAAAGAGAAAATTTTTGTGTTACTAAAAATTTCACTTGAGTCATGGCTCATCCCATCTATGTTCAAACCTATGGTGAATAGTCATATTCATTTGCTTTAAATAAGTTTTTATTATGAAGAATTGCAAGTATGCAAAAATGAAGGAAAATAGTGGGTATCCTCATGTATACCCATCATTGAGTTTCAGGTATTATTAACATGTGGACAATCTTGTTTCAACTATACCCTCACTAACTTCTCTATTACATTGAAACCAATCTCAGACATTATATTATTTCATTTACAAATATTATGGTACACATCTCTAAAATACACTTTTCATTCTTTTACTTAAAAGTTAATAGAAATTCCTTAATACATAAAATATTCAATTGGTGTTCAATTTCTTCAATTAGTTCATATTTAAAATACAATTGCTTTGAGTTAGATTTCAAATGAGGTCCACATGTGCTTAGTTGGTGTTTCTCTTAAATCTATTGATCCCCTCCTCTTATTTATGTTTTGGTTTAGATCCTTTAATAGAATTCCAAAGTTGAAGATGGTTAGAGATCTTGGAAAGTTACCCAATCTATTTTCTTACTTTCACATCAAGCAGGATCATACCTAAACTATCTTGGACAGAGAGGTGCTGTCTGATGAAATCAGCTCTCTTGAGGTCTCTTCCACATTGCAGTATCTGAGATTATGGAGTTACTTTGCTGAAAGTAGCTATCTAAAAGAATTTAATGTGCATAACAGATTGAACTGCTGAAATGACCTATTACTTCCTTCAACTTCATTAACTAAGATTCACTTTTGCTACAAACCTGGCAAGAGGTTTTCTTTGTTAGATACAAGAGGTTACTATGAAAGTACAAAGAACTCTTCCTAATGAAAGAATTTGTCCAGTGATGATGTATCCCTTCTGTGGGTCTCTGAAGTTGTTACCTTAGACAGAAATTCAGTTAAACAGTGTTTATATGCTACTGTATATAATCAAAGAGTAATTGATGTTTTTCCTTAAAATGTTGGCCAAATTCCAACTTTGATAAATACATTCTACTTCCCCAAATTTCCCCTGCAATTTCAAATGGATTATATACCCTTAATTACTTGTCCCAACCTGTTGCTTGGTGTTGAAGTTCACCTATTAAGCAGCTGTTGCTTTTGGCCCCAGAGACTTGTACCTTTTGATTTGAAGAAGGGACCTGGTAAACTTGGCAAATGAGTGTGTGTGTGTGTGTGTGTGTGTGTGTGTGTGTGTGTGT
>PVKU01014359.1:0-23462 GCA_004027475.1 Anoura caudifer
GTAGCATGCAACCAGATTCTTAAAGGGAAGTGGACAAGAATGAAAAATAGCACTGAGTAATGGCCTTATATTTTCTTACAAAATCTAATTGGTTGTGGTATACCTTACTGTATATATATTTTTCCCAACTTTTGCTGACTCATCTTTCCAACAACTTTTGCTGATGTAGCTTTTTGGTAACCATCAATAATAATCAATGCATTATGAAAATATTGGCCTGCATTGATCTTGGGAGGAATATAGGACAGAGTGGGTTAACTGTGGACATATAAGTTGTGAACTGGTGATGGTGGACCCGAACGATAGGAAGAATAGTTTGAACTTTATTCTGCCAGCAGTAGAGAGCTACTGCAGTGTTCTAACAGGATGGGAGTCATGGTGCTACAAGCAACCATATGCTTTGGAGATCAGTCTGATTGTGGTGAGCAGAATAGGTGCAATGAGGAGAGACTGAGGACTGGAGAACTTCTGGAGGTGGTGTCAATGACTCAAGTAAGCAATTGTGAAGTATCCATGAAACCATTCTTTCCTGGCCCCTAACTCTATGATTACAATCATGCCAGTTGTGCATAGAACAGATTAAGAGGACCAGGCATTATGCCAAGTGGTAAGCATTGGGACTGCAAAGGTACAATTAACTTGGAAAAGTTTTCCCAAAAACAAAAATGAAGATTTTCACATGACCTTGAAGATGTTAAGAGTGATGGGGTTCTAGAGTGATTGGTAAAATATGGCAGCAGGTCTCTCTAAATACTCCATCAAATCCTTCCCAGCCCTAGCTTCTGTCCTTTCAGCATGGGGGTGGCACAGGCACGGGGAGTCCCAGTGTGGAAGGCACTGTTGGTAGGGACCCAAGGTATCCAGGTCACCATGATGAGGGGAAAAGTTATCTTTCCCTGGTGTTTATTCTCAGTCACATACAACAGCACAGCTAGATATCCCTGGTGGTCATGAATTGTTCTCCAAGGTTTCAAAGGTTTTCAAGCACATGTTTTATCACATTATATACCAGGATGGCTCTGACTTTCAAATATTATGGTTTTAAGAACTTTAGCTGAAGATATTGATGTGAAAATGGGTTTGTTCTGATACACTCTTATAGGTAGGGAATGAAAATTTCAAGTTCAGATCACAGGTCCTAGAAGTAGGTTTCCACTTTCTCTCCCTCTCTTGCACCTCACTGCTTACTTGTGGGGAGTACACATGAGGGGAGACCTCCGTACTGAATGTGAAGTAACTACCATCATGGGGAATAAATTTTCCTAACCCAAATTAGCTTTCTCAGGGAAGACTTGATGTCTCTGTTCCTCAAGCTATAGATGAAGGGGTTCAACATCGGGGTTACTGCTGCGTACATCACTGATGCAAGTGCACCATTTGGTGATGAGCGGGTTGAGACGGGACTGAAATAAACACAAGAGGAAGTCCCGAAGTACACAGAGACCACAGAGAGATGAGAGCTGCACGTAGAAAGGGCTTTCTGCTTCCCCTGAGTGGAGGGGATCTTCCAGATTGTGGAGAAAATATATGCATAAGAGATAATCAGACAAAACACACACACCAGGACTGTGAGACCTCCAATGCAAAAGATCACCAGCTCATTGATGAAGGGGTCTGTACAGGACAGTCTCAGAAGCGGGCTGATGTCACAAAAGAAATGTGGGATCTCATGCTCTGCACAGAAGGACAGGCTGTTCACCAACAGTGTATGTAGGAGGGAAGAGAGGCCACCCATGATCCAGGATGCAGACACTAGAAGGAGACAGAGCCCTGGTCTCATGACCATGGTGTAATGGAGTGGGTGGCATATGGCCACATAGCGGTCATAGGCCATGACTGCTAAGAGCAATGCCTCCTGTAATCCAAACATCATAAAAAAGTATAGCTGTAATAGACACTCTGCATATGAGATGACCTGATTCTGGATCCATATGTTTGCCAGCATCTTGGGGACTACGCTGGACACAATACCAGTATCAGCAAGGGAGAGGTTGGCCAGGAAGAAGTACATAGGTGTGTGGAGTTGAGCGTCAGTGATGATGGCCAGAATGATGAGGAAGTTGCCTGCCACTGTGATCAGGTACATGGACAGGAACAGCCCAAAGAGGAATTCCTGTTGCTCTGGCTGCTCTGAGAGCCCCAGGAGGAAAAATTCGGAGATGCTGGTCAGGTTTTTCCATCCCATTTATCTGTAAGCAGAAAGTGGGGATAATTGAATAAGGTTGACAAACCCTGGAATGTGAACTCTGAAACTTATTCAATATGCCAATGTTGATCTTTTTGTGTGAGGTGGAATCATATGAAATATCGAATATTTAACTGCTTGGGAACTATAAAAATGGCAGTTTCATGTAGTTCGATGGAATATTTACAAGTGCCTGTGTTTGGTGCCACAAGAAACCAAAGATTTGTTTTTAATGGGAGAGTATGTTTTTTTTTTAAAAACATTATTATATAAGCATCAACCTAATGCACACATTTCAGGGCTAGGCTGGAGGTGTTTGTTGGCACAACTCTTGTAGTATTCATTTGGACCTTATGACATTAATCCATCCTAAGACTCTGCCCAACTTATTCCTTTGGCTGAAACCTGACATGTCAGCTTAGATGCTACTACAACAAACTCAGGTTCATGCCTCTCATGTCTGTGTGCCTTCCCCATCACAGCAGGTTTTTCTCTGGGTTGTGACCATTGACTTACGTTCCTGTGTCCTTCACACTCTCACTGGAGTGAGCACCTTGAGAGTAGGCAGAGAAAGTGCCTGTCTTACTCATCTTTGAAATGTAGCATTAGCCATGAGTGTGGTACAACATAGACACTCAGTGAGTGTCCAGCATGTGAATAAATAAACCCTGCAGAATAGAAAAAAGAGAAAGTGAAGTTGGATAGATGTAATATCAGGCATAGGAAACAGCCTGAATCTTTTTGTTAGTAGGTTCATATGTAGCTTTGATTTAATGGAGTCTTGGTTATAAGAACATGCAGAGAATATGCTTACAGAGACAGAAAGATGTCAAACAAAACAAATACACTCCTTTTAGGTGAAATTCTGGGAATGGAACAGCATTTCAGCTGAGGAATTTCCCACAGAATCAGTCCCCCACCCTGTGCTAATTATTTCCCTCCAAAGTAAAATATGTCCTATGAATCTGTCAGCCCTAGTAGCACTCACTGAAATGACTGCTCCCCAGGTGACAATGGCATCTTGTGTCCTATTCGCTCACTGACCACGGATATCTCTCACCAAACTGTGTTCCTTTTGTCTGTAGGTATCCCAGGGCATGTTGCATGCTGCTCCCCTCTCATAAAAATCTTCACCAGAAGGAGTACTGGCCAAGATGGAGGCGTAGGTAGAAACCCTTAGCTTCCCCGCACAACCAAAAAGAGAAAAACAACCAATCTAAAATCAAGAAACATCCAGAATTACCAGAAAATCAAAATACATGGAACTGCAACAACCACAGAACTAAACAAACAGTCAAACAGAGCAATCATTTTGGTATGGCCACAGACCATGGGGGCGGGAATGGCTGAGGCCAGGCAGCAGGCTGTGTGGGATGGGCTGACTTAAGGGGAAACTGAGACTCATAGGTGGCTGTGGGCTATGGTGGTTGCCACAGCGGGAGAAACTTCCAGTCTCACACAGGAGTTGTTGAAAATGCACTAGAGATGAGCAGGTGAGCTGCATTGTTCCCTTTCTGGCTCCTCCCCCACAGGCAGCACTGCAGAGCAGCAAGGAGGTTTGCTGTGCCTGGGTGAATACTGAAGGCCTTGCCCCCTTACAACTTATCAGGGGTCTCGAGCTAAGAATTAGGGCCAAAGTAAAGAACAGAGCTAAACCTGAGAAAGAGAGCTAAGCGAAGAGGATGTAGTCAACCTATCTGGTGGAGAATTTAAAGCCCTGGTAATCAAAATGCTCACAGAACTGATTGAGCTTGGTCCAAAAATGAAAGAACAAATGAAAGATACCCAAAATGAAATAAGGCAAAATATTCAGGCAACCAACAGTGACGGGAAGGAAACCAGGACTCAAAGCAATGATTTCGAGCAAAAGGAAGAGATAAACAGCTAACCAAACAGAATGAAGAAACAAGAATCCAAAAAAATGAAGAGAGACTGCAGAATCTCTGGGACAACCTGAAACATTCCAATATCCCAATTATAGGGGTGCCAGAAGGAGAAGGAGAACAGAAAGAAATTGAAAAGTTATTTGAACAAATAATGAAGGAAAACTTGCCCACTCTGGTGAAGGAAAGAGACTTTCAGGAAGTCCAGGAAGACCAGAGAGTCCCAAAGAAATTGGACCCAAAGAGGAACACACCAATGCACATCATCATTAAGTTACCCAAGACTGGAGACAAGAGACAATCTTAAAAGCATCAAAAGGAAAAGAAGGAGTTACCTACAGAGGAGTGCCCATAAGGCTATTAGCTGATTTCTCAAAAGAAACCTTATAGGCAAGAAGGGGCTGGAAAGAAGTATTCCAAGTCATCAAAGGCAGGGACCTACGTCCAAAAATACTCTATCCAGCAAAGTTTTCATTTAGAATGGAAGGGCAGATAAAGTGCTTCCAAGATAAGATCAAGTTAAAGGAGTTCATCATCACCAAGCCATAATTATATGAAATGTTAAAGGGACTTATCTAAGAAAAGGGAGATAAAAATATGAGCTGTAAAATGACAATAGTCACAACTATCAACAAATAAGCCTAAAAAAATAAAAGAAAGAAAACCAATGAAAACAAAAAGTAAGCAAACAAGTAGAACAGGAACAGAATCAGAGAAATGGACATCACATGGAGGGTTTTCAGTGGGGAGGAGGAAGGGAAGAATGGGGGAAAATGTACAGGGAAGAAGAAGCATAATTAGTAGGCATTAAATAGATGGAGAGAGGTAAAAAAATGTACAGGAAACACAGGACTCAGAGAACTTATATGTACAACCTATGGACATGGATTAAGGGGGGATGCTGGAGAGTTGAGGGTGCAGGGTGGAGGGGGAATAATAGGAGAAAATTGGGAAAGATGTAATAGCATAATCAATAAAATAAAATTAAAAGTATCTTCACCAAGGGCAAATATAGGAAGCTCAGAAATAGAGCCCAATATACACCAGGTTTTGGTCTGCTGAAGGCAGCATTGCCCCATGGTAGGACAGGGGAGAGGGACTGAACAAATGGTGCTGGGTCAACTAGTTCACTCTTTGCAAACAAATTAATTCAGATTCATTTCTCACAGTGTTTGCTGAATGAATTTCGGGTACCTAAAGCATTATATCCACAAATATAACTATAAAGCGACCAGAAAAAATAAAGCACAATAGTTATTTGATAGCAGGACAAGGGTGGCCTTTTAATTAAAAAGAATGGGAGGAACACTAACAGGAAAGAAAATTGCAGTGGGCTGGGATAGGAGTAAAAGACAGAAAACTATAAGAACAACAATTAAAATTTAAAAAAAAAGAAAACTGGTTTCATCAAATTAAATTAAAATTTTCTTCTTTTAATGGGAAAGATCACACACAAAGTAAAAAAAACAAGCAAAAAGTAGAAAGTTGATTTTAACATACATTATAGACAATATTAATATTCTTAAAGGAGTAATTAATAATTTTAAGTAAATTATTAATTTATTAATTATTTAATAATAATAAGGAAGGAACATTACCCACAATAGAAAAATGAATGATCAGTAACCCTAAGTCACATTATGCATAAGCAGAACTAGATGTAGTTTCAGTCACTTAGTTCAAAGACCCATGCTCTCCACCCTCCACGTGGTCTCCATAAATCACCATACCTTGTCTGCTAGCAGCTAAAATCCCCAACATCACCCATTTGTGTGCAACTGGCCCAAATATGATCATAATGGATGGTGTCTCCCCCATGTTCTTCCAAGGGTCTCCATGCTACTCAGGACCTGTGTTCATTAGACTTTGTATTCTCCATACCCCACAGGGCTAGCTCTAGGTGAAGTGGGTGGATTAGTGGGGGTCAGTACATGGCTGCATTGGTTGACCTTTCCCAATGGCCCTTATGAATACAATCACTTCTGTAGTTTCCTGGCCTCAAGAGCTGTTGCCTTTTCCACTGCCCAAAGCTGACCCTCACCTCTCCCTCACTCAGGACAGAGGTCTATTGACTAAGGCAGATCAAAAGGTTTCAGAATCTCCATTCTCCTCAACCTTGCCTCTTGACCATTCCTGGCTCAGCAGACACAGAAACCTCAGCCCTCATTTCCCCACCAGCTTTCCTCTTAGCTCCCTCAGTCACAGACCAGAGACCTTATGTACTACTTTCTTTCCTTGTTTGCTACAGTTTAGTCCCAACTTTTAGGCCATGTTTCACATTTTGAATACAAAGTACTTTATCAAAACATCAAACTCATTCAATGCACTGTCCTTCCTTTTCCTATGGAGGCAGGGGGCATTTTTCCAGGCTTGTGATCAACTATAACTCCTACCACCCAAGACAAATTTGTTCTTGTGTTTTATATTAGGTGAGTGTTGTATTAACACATAAATTTTCTGTGGTTGATCATAAATTTTGGTCAACTTCACTTGGATGCTTCCTAGACTCAGATTCAATTTGAAAATGGAAATGAAGTTTAGAGGACCTGTGTTTCCCACTGATGAGGAAAGAACATCCAGAGCAAAGGAGTGAAAGTTGCCAGGGTAAAAACAGAGGGAAGAAGGTGTTGGTGGGGAACTGAGTGATCAGGACATTCCCATATTTGGCAATATTTGTTCCTATTCCTATTCCCATGCTTGTTCCAAACATAAACATTTTAACTCCACCTCCCAAACTAACATATATTTTGTTGATTACTATGTTTGTTAAAAATTAGTCAAAGAACATATATGCATGACCCATGGACATGGACGATGGTGTGGTGATGCCCTAAGGTGGGGGGAGAAGGGGCTGGTTGAAAGTGGACAATTGGGGAAAAAGTGGGGCCAACTCTAATAGCATAAATAATAAAAAATTTTGAGAGTAAACAGGAAGCCCATAACAGTGATTGCTTCTTAGATGTATGGCAACTGGGTAGATGAGCTGTGGGAGAGGGAGGGAGATTTTCATGTGTAGTTTTGAGTACATTTTTTCTCACATTGTGGTTTTTTAAAAAGTAGGTTGGTATATACCATCTTATATTGTTTATATTACTTTTAGGTGTACAGTAGAGTGAGAAATTTAAGCCATGTGAATATACTACTTATTGAAAAATAAACTTAAAATATGCAAATAAAAGACAATGCAGAATAAAGCAGCCTCTCTCTTCTGGAGATTCCATAAACAGCAGAGAAATTTGTTTGGTTGCACTCACATCCTTTTACTCCCTTAATACAGTGTGAGGCCATGAGTGTGCTGGTCACATTTTGTGTATCTGTGAGAGTGCATGTGTGTCTCCTGCAAAGGCTAGGGGTTAAAAGGAATCGTTGTGGAATTATTTGAAGAGAAGTCACTGTTGATTGTTGTACTCTGTTCTCCTGATAGCATGTGCCTCTCATTGTCTGTGAGCTTTATGGACATGGGCCTCAGCCTCTTTTGGTCACTCAAGCAGCACAGTATCATCATTGTTAGAATAGGACTATTTGTGAAAGATAGGCTCCCAGTTGACCTAAAGGTAGGACAGGCAAAGAAAATAGAGGGAGAAACAAAGAAGCAGAATGGCATCATGTACCATGAATCCTAGTCCTTACCTGGTTGTTCTTGCCAGTTGCTGAGGGTGTTACTGGCAGGCTTCTGTCTACTTCATGCACATCTCTCCAGGTGTGGATGGCCAGAAGGAGGTGACAGGAACTCCGTTTAAAGGCACAAAAAGGTAATATGCTTCATGCTCTGAATGTGTTGAATAATGACTCTTGCCATCACTGCACCTGTACAATTTTCTCCTTTCACATCATAGTATTGGATGACTTCATATTTTTGACAATTCTGAGAAAAAAAGGACAACAGCTCTGTGTTAAGATTGTGATCATGCCAGTATATGTCATCCTGGGAAGCTACATTCACAGAACACTGAACAGAGCTGAATAACAGCCAGGTAACATCCCTTTTCTTTGTATGTCAGAATATGCTCCTAGTATCTGCTTCTTTTACTTGCTCATACAACCCATGAAAAAGGCATTCTTGTAATTTCATCAAGGTCCTGGGAGTGAAAATTCTGCTATTCTTAGCTGTAGGTTGGGCCATTCTCAAGATCTGTTAAATCAAAGATAATTAATTCTGTAAAGCACCCAAAACCCAAGAGGACTGAGAGCACAGTGTGGTGTCCCTGCTGTGAGCTGGTCCAAGAGAGGCTAATGAGTTAGGGACCTATGACACTTCTGTGGTCCCAGAGGGTTGCTGGTAGTTCATTCACCAGAAAAGCAGCTAAATTGCTTTGGTGGATTCATTTAGCCTTGTGATATTTTCCAGGGACATTTCAGGGAGGCACAGATAGAGGCCTGCAGCACATGAAAAGTGCCAAATGAGGTGAGCCACTGTTGGCTCAGAGAGTACCTTACCATCTTATCTTCTTCTCGACACAATAATCCTAGTGCAGGTTGAAGCTTTGTTGATACAGCCCCACTTGTACAATATGTAGCCTTTTCTGTGTGGGGTGATCAGGAGTAGGATCAGGGCATTCCTCATCATGGCAGAGGTCAGCAAGGTGAATCTTGTCCTTGCAGGTGTTTCATGGAAAGATCTATGGGGCAGGTGAAAGCTAAAAGACACCCAGCAAATGAAATCTCTTTTTTAATCCTGGAGAAATGATCGCATAATTGCCCTTCTGCTCGAAGTTCAACTAACCAAGGACACAGAGAATAAAGAGGTACAGAATGTGACCTTCTTGGGAATGTGGGTTATTCTGAGGTCCCCTTGGGACACTGGCCACTTCCTTGTGTGTTCTAGCAGTGCTGGCATGATATGCCCTTATACAATAATCTAAACATTTATATGTATTATATGTATTATTCCATTGTATTCAACACATAGCCACATAATTCCATGCTAAAAGAAGTCTAGTTTAATCTTTTTTCTACAATGAGCAAAAGGAAAAGAGTGAACTGTTCCTATAAGAAGAACATGTAATACAACTTGAAACACTGGTGTTTGATACTCTGAATTCATTCGCCAAAGGGGAATGGCAACTGGGACAGCTGAATGGACAGAAATTGGGAAGAGAGTAATGCAGGAGTTGGAACAAGACAAGTGATCTGTGCCAATTCCTTTGTATACCACTTCCTCTTTGCTTAGAATTTGAAGAAGTAAAACATAAAGAGAGCTCATATTCACTCATGCTTCCACAGTTTGACCACACCAGACTCTCCAAAGATCCCTTTATCTTTTTTTTTTTTCAGTCCTATATCTGGAGAGGTATAGCATGGTGACTAAAGATCATACGTTATTTAAAGACTGGAGTCAGGTAGCTGGGGTTGAATTCTAGCAGTGTGAACCTGTGCAAGTTTCTTAAATTCTTCCAGGCCAAGTTTCCTCACTTTAATGACCCCTGAATCACTCATGCATGAAATGGGGCCCAGCTAAGGATAAAGAATTAAACTGGGATTTGAGTGATTGCCACAAAGAAAGAGTTTTTAGTTTGATTTCAGCCAAGTTTTGCCTGCTGAAATGTGGAAGTATACCAACAAAACCCCAAGTTTATTTTTTTGAAAAAGAAAACAAAATCCAAAGTTTCCATAATATAATATTCACAATGTCTAGGAATCAAAAAAAATTACTAGACATATAAAGAAACTGGAATAAAAGAGCCATTCTCAAGACAAAAGAGATTTTTTTTATTATTTTTCTTTTCTTTTTCCCTTTTCTCATTATCGTTCAAGTACAGAGAGCACCCTCTACCACTCCCCTGCCCCCACAGCAGACATCCCCACCACTGACCCCTGATCCCACCCATCTTGGTTCTTTCCATGTGTCCTTTGTAGTTGTTCCTGAAAACCCTTACCCCAACCATTCTTTTATCGCCTCACACCTTCCTTATGGTTACTGTCAGATTGTTCTTGATGTAAATGTCTCTGGCAATATATCTATATATATTTTAGTTTCCACTCTTTATTTTATTTTATTTTATTTTATTTTATTTTATTTTATTTTATTTTATTTTATTAAATACTTTTGAATTTTATTGTTGGTCAACTCCACTCTTTATTTTATTTTATTTTATTTTATTTTATTAAATACTTTTGAATTTTATTGTTGGTCAAGTACTGTTTTCTGCCTATTTTCACCACCCATTGCCACCACACCTGCCATCCCCAGCTCCCTCTTCTTTTTCCACCCGGCGTTGTTTTTGTCCATTGTCCTTTATGCTTGTTCCTGGAAACCCTTCACCCTCCCCCCCATTATCCTCTCCCCTCTCCCCTCTGGTCTGTCAGTTTGTTCTTAATTCCAATGTCTCTGGTTATATTTTGCTTCCTTGTTCATATTGTTGACTAGGTTCCACTTAAAGGTGAGTACTTGTCTTTTACTGCCTGGCCTATTTCACTTAGCATAATGCTCTCCAGTTCTATCCATGCTGTCACAAATGGTAGGAGCTCCTTCCTTCTATCTGCTGCATAGTATTCCATCATGTAAATGTACCATAGTTTTTGATCCACTCATTTATGGAGGGGCACTTAGCTTGCTTCCTGCTCTTGGCCATCGAAAATTGTGCTGCTATGAACATTGGGGTGCACAGGTTCTTTTGGATTAATGTTTCAGGGTTCTTAAGATATAATCCCAACAGTGGAATTTCCAGGTCTCAAAAGACAGTTCCATTTTTAGTTTTCTGAGGAAATTCCATACTGTTTTCCACAGTGGCTGCACTAGTCTGCATTCCCACCAATAGTGCACTAGAATTCCCTTCTCTCCACATCCTCTCCAGCACTTGCTGTTTCTTGATTTGTTTATGTTGGCTATTCTCACTCATACAAAGTGATATCTCATTGTGGTTTTTGCATCTCTTTGATGGCTAGTGGTGCTGAGCATCTTTTCATATGTCTCTGGATCCTCTGTATGTCCTCCTTGGAGAAGTGTCTGTTCAAGTCCTTTGCCCATTTTTTAATTAGGTTGTTTGTCTTCTTGGAGTTGAGTCTTGTGAGTTCCTCATATATTTTGGACATCATACCCTTGTCCAAGGTATCATTGGCAAATATGTTTTCCCCTACCATTGGTTCTCTTTTCCATTTTAATGCTATTTTCTTTAGCCCTGCAGAAGTTTTTCATTTTGAGGAGATCCATTTGTTTATTCTTTTTCTTATGTCCCTTACTCTAGGGAACATATTGATGAAAATATTGCTGCACGAAATATCTGAGATTTATGGACCAATGATTTCCTCTAGGACCTTTATGGTGTCATGACTTATATTTCAGCTTTTATCCACCTTGAATTTATTTTTGTATATAGTGTAAGCTGGTGATTGAGTTTCATTTTTTTTTTTTTTTTGGCATGTAGGTGTGCAGATCTACCAAACCATTTGTTGAAGAGGCTATTTTTACTCCATTTTATGCTTCTACCCCCTTTCTTAAATATTAACTGACCATAGAGACTTGGGTTTATTTCTGGGCTCTCTATTGTGTTCCATTGGTCTATGCATCTGTTCTTATGCCAGTAGCAGGCTGTTTTGATTACATTGGCCTCATAATACAGTTTAATAACTGGTATAGTGATCCCTCCTACTTTTTTTCTCAGAATTGCTACAGCTGTTTGAGGTCATTTATGGCTCCATATAAATTTCTGAAATGTTTGTTCTATATCTAGAAATATGTCATTGGTACTTTAATAGGGATTGCATTGAATCTATAAATTGCTTTGGGAAGTATGGACATTTTGATGATGTTAAATCTTCCAATCCATGAGCATGGTACATACTTCCATTTGTTTGTATCTTCCTTAATGTCTTTCTTCAGTGTCACATAGTTTTCTGAGTATAGGTCTTTTACTTCTTTGGTTAGGTTTATTTCTAGGTACTGTATTTTTCTTATTACTATATCAAATGGGATATTTTTCCTTATTTCTCTTTCCTGACATTTCATTTTTGGTGGACAAAGATACCTTTGATTTCTGAATATTGACTTTGTATCCTGCTGTTTTGCTGAATTCACTTATTAGGTTGAATAGTTTTTTGGTGGAGCCTATAGGACTTTCTATCTACACTATAATGTCATCTGCAATGACAGTTTTGCTTCTTCCTTTCCAGTTTGGATGCCTGTTATTTCTTTCTCTTGTCTGATTGAGGTGGCTAGGACTTCCAACACTATATTGAATAGAAGTGGGGAAAGCAGACATCTTTGTCTTATTCCTGATCTTAGTGAGAAAGCTTTTAGTTTTTGCACATTGAGTATGATGTTGACTGTAGGTCTATCATATACGGTCTTTATTATGTTGAGGAATTGCCCCTCTATTCTCACTTTGCTGAGTGTTTTAATCATAAATGAGTGCTGTACCTTATCAAATGCTTTTCCTGCATTTATTGCAAATCAGTGATTTTTGACTTTCATTTTGTTTATGTGATGTATTATGTTTATTAATTTGTGAATATTGTACCTTCCTTGCATCCCTGGGATGAATCACACTTGATCATGTTGTATGATCTTTTTAATGTATTGCTGGATGTGGTTTGCCAATATTTTGTTGAGAATTTTAGTGTCTATGTTCACAAGCAATATTGTCTTAAAGTTTTTTTCCTTTGTTCTGTTTTTATCTGGTTCTGGGTTTAGGATGATTCTGGTTTTATAAAGAGTGTTTGGGAGTCTTCTGTCTTCTTGGATTTTTTGGAATATTCTGTGAAGGATTGGGGATAGTTCTTCCTTAAATGCTTTGTAGAATTTTCCCATGAAAATATCCAGTCTAGGGCTTTTGTGTTTGGGAGCTTTCTGATTACTTCTTCAATTTTGTCAGCTCAGGACTGTTCAGACTTTCTGCTTCTTCTTCATTCAGTTTTGGAAGATTATATTTTTCTAGAAAGTTGTCCATTTCACCTAGGTTTTCAAATTTCTTGGCATGTAGTTCCAGTTCTTTGTAGTAATTTCTTACAATTCTTTGTATTCCTGTGGTATCCGTTGTAATCTCTCCTCTTTCATTTCTGATTGTGTTTATTTGGGTCCTCTCTCTTTTTTCCTTGATCAATTTGCTTAATGACTTATGAATTTTGTTTATCTTTTCAAAGAACCAGTTCCTGTATTTATTGATCCTTAGAATTGTTGTTTTAGTCTCTATGCCATTTAATTCTGTCCTGAAATTGTTTATTTCATTCCTTCTATTTGTTCTGGGATGTCTTTGTTGCTGTCCCTCCTGTTCTTGTAGGTGTAGGGTTAGGTTGTTCATTTGAAACGTTTCTAACTTTTTTAGGTAGGCTTGTATTGCTATGAACTTCCCTCTCAGGACTGCTTTCACTGTGTCCCATAAGTTTTGGGTTGTTTTCTGTTCATTTTCATCTGTTTTCACAAACTTTTTGATTTTTTCCAAATCTCATTCTTGACCCATTCATTATTTAATAGCATGCTATTCAATCTCCATGAGTTTGAGCACTCTTGAGTTTTTCCTTTATGTTGGTTTCTGGTTTCATTTCCTTGTGATTGGAGAAAATGCTTCATGTGATTTCAATTTTTTTTCAACTTGGTCAGGTTTGTTTTGTGTCCTATCATGTGGTCTATGTTTAAAAATGTCCCATGTGCACTTGAAAAGCACGTGTATTTTGCTTCTTTGGAATGAAAGGTTCTATATATACCAATTAAGTCCATTTGGTCTAGGACAATGTTAATTGCCGCAATATCTGTGTTGATATTTTGTTTGGAAGATCTGTCCATTTTTAACAGTGGGGTGTTAAAACCCCCTGCTGTAATTGTGTTGTTGCCTTTTGTCTTTCTTGAAGTCTCCCAAGATTTTTCTTATATATTTGTGTGTTCCTATGTTGGGTGCATATATATTTATAATGTTTATGTCTTCTTGATGGATTAATCCCTTGAATACTATGAAGTGTCCTTCTGGGTCTCCTCTTATGGCCCTTGTTTTGAAGTCTATTTTGTGTGATATGAGTATTGCTACCCTAGGTTTTTTCCTGTCCATTTGCTTGGAATGTTTTTATCCAACCCTCCACTTTCTGTTTGTGTAGGTCTTTTGTTCTGAGGTGGGTCTCCTATAGGCAGCATATGTGTGGGTCATGTTTTCTTATCCATTCAGCTACTCTATGTCTTTTGATTGGAACATTTTAACCATTTACATTTAAGGTTGTTATAGATAGGTACTTTTTCATTGCCATTTTACTCCCTTTGTATCTTTGTCCTTTTCTCTCTCACTGTTCTTTTTCCTCTTCTTAAAGCAGATACTTTAGCAACTCTTTCAGAGCTGATTTGGAGGAGGTGTATTCTTTGAGCCTTCTTTTGTCTGGCAAACTCCTTATTTCACCTTCTGTTTTAATTGAGAGATTTGCTGGGTAGAGTGATCTCACTTGTGGGCCTTTGTTTTTCACCATTTGGAATATTTCTTGCCAATCCCTTCTGGCTTGTTGTGTTTCCCTTGAGAAGTCAGCTACTACCCTTATCAGGGCTCCCTTGTATGTTACTTCCTGTTCCTTCCTTGTTGGCCTTGAGATTCTCTCTTTGTACTGGAATTTTGCCATATTAATTATGATGTAAGAAAAAGGACATTTAATGGAGACCAACCATGAGGTGACCCAGATATTATAATTACCAGAAAAGGGGTTTAAAACAGAAAGAAGGTGTCTTCTAGGTTTTGAAGTTGAGCTGCTAAAAGAAAAATAAGTTCGAGCTTTTAATGAAAATAATGAACAAGAATGTAATTTAAGAAAAGCTAATTCCTCTGGCTCATGTTTTAAAGGAGATATCCAAATAAGGAGAAGAATGACAGATATGAAACTTTGGAATAACATTAACAGAGCATGGATCCGAGAGTGGAGTTGGTAGGCAAAGTTATGGAGATAGACGAAATCATCTAGAATTATGAGCCTCAAACCTGAGACTCTTATAGAAAAACTGAATGTTGATTCAGAATGAGAGTTCTAGTGGGGGAAGTAAGACACTTGAACAATGTAGAATTAATATCAAGCTATATATTTGTCTTCTTTTTGGATTAGCTGAAGAGCACAGTGTATTGTTACAGCAATTTGGAGTAGGCAGGCAATTGAACTGTAATACATAAATTACATAATATAAAACGTGCATTTTTAAATGTATGCAAAGCAATATGAAATATAAATAGGAAAGTTTTATTTTATCTGTCTATTTTCATATGTTTGAAGTATTGTATTGATATAATAATAAGTTTTAAAAAATATTAAAATTAAGGGAAAATGATGACCTTTCAGAGTAATCAATAAAATTGCTCTGGACTTGAAGTATCATCCTTGACACTCTTAGCTCTCCCTCATCCATAACCACTCAATAACTCAGTAACTTCTCTGACTGAAGTCTACTCAATACCCTGGAAAAAGGATAACAAATAGTGCAGTATGAGATAGCAAATACTATAGTAATAAATAAATCTCAGAATGTATAAGAGATTAAACAGAATAAAAGCTTATGCCTTCTCCTCTGTAACAGTGCCCATGGGGACCCTGGGTGTGGGTGGCTCCTTTCACCACAAGGCTCCAGTGTCCCATTCAGCCCCTGGGCCAGTTCCATCCAGCTTGCACAAGGGAAAAATGAGTGTGGAGAAAGCCACCATTCTACAGTTTCTCTTTTCACCTCACCTTGAGCATCTAAACCCTTTATCTATAAGTTCAGTGTTTGTTTAGATTGCTGTGAACTCTTTGGAGCTCTTTAGTTCTTTACAGGCGCCTAATTAAACTCCTCTCACTGACCCTTCCTGCTCCCTTATTGCTCTCTCTCTATCCAGTCTTACTTCAAAGTAAACTGTCTTCATTGCTCCATGTAGAGAGCTCTTGTCAACTTCTATCTATCCATCTATCTTTTATTTGTCTGTCATCATCTATTATGCCATCCTATTTATCCATCTGAATAGTATCATAAATGCCCTTAGACCAGTGCTCCCCACCCTTTTTGGCACCAGGGGACCATTTTCGTGGAAGACAAGTTTTCCACAGACTGGGATGGGCGAATGGTTTCAGGATGATTCAAACACATTATATTCAAGCTCACCTCTTGCTGTGTGGCCCAGTTTTTAACAGGCCTCATCCAGTTGTGGTCTATGGTCTGGCTGGTAGGGACCCTTGCCCTAGACCCACCATGCAACCTGAAAGTCTAGTCCTCAGTAATTACTTACATCTAACTACAGTCTCTCCTTAGTTACACTGTCCTAACTCTCCCCTCTTGAATTTTCTTTTATTCTGAATCCTATGCTCCTCTTGCCTTAACTTTGTTTTTTGTGCAATTGTTCATTTATACCTATTCTAAGAAAATTTCTTTTTCTGGTTACTTCAGCTGTTTATAACCTTATAAAAGGGTATCCATAACAATCTTTTGGGATTTACATTTTAAAATACTACTCTGATGTTGCTAAGATCCAGTCTAATTGCCACATGTCTCTATGGGCCATTTGGGAAAAGAGATTTGTCTTCTGGCTGGAGCACTCACCCAATTACCAAGGACATCGTGTGGCTGAGACTCAGTGAAGGGGCAAGGGGGCCCACATCTAAAGTTACATCTGTGATGCCTTTTGTATTTCTTCCCCACCAGCAGAGGTTAATGGCAAGTACAACACCCATCCCCTAGAAGGAGAAGCACTTTTGAGGTCTCAGATTCCACCTCAGGAATAAAAATTTGGGTCACATCAGCAGGAGAAGCTCAAGTGGCAGCTGTTCAGCAGCTCCCCTCAGAGCATCACATAGGTGGTCATTCCTCTTCTGAGCTCCTAGGTTCTGGTACTAACACCTTTCCCTTTTGTAATCAGAGGAGGTACCTCCTTCCTGAAGTTAGTTGATTCTGGGTTTCCTTGGTATCCCTCTTTTCCATCCTCTAGTCTCTTTCAGGACACATCTATGTATCTACTTCCCTGTTTTATACCTTCCTATTTTAAACATAGCAGAATGGACTTCTGTTTCTTGAATGGACCTTCACTGACCCAAACAGATCTACTAGCTATTTAGTCTTTTCCAGACTTGGTCAATCTGTGGACATTGGTACAGGAAGTAATTTCAATGATAGTGTCAAAATTACTCCAGGACAGCATGTTTGACAGAACCAAATGGAGAGGGCTGAGGCAATGACTTTGCATACAGGAGCAATGATTTTTGTTTGCACTTAAAGGTATAAACATACATATTGATTCTTATAATTAGTGTAGGAAATACAGTAGGGGAGGTCAACTTCCTGTGTTGAAATAAAAACAGAGATATAACGTCAGATTGACAGAGCAGTTTACTGGTATGAAGTTCTTCTAAGAGTTTACATCCCCGTTTTTCTTTTATAGCATCCTGTTGGCACTTAATATTTTACTGCGGAAAATATTTCAAATATCTCCAACTATTTGGCTTTTTTGAGTTTAACCACAACAGGAAACTAACTTTGTTGCATTCATTATTTAAACATAATGTTGCATGATTCATTTATTAATTTAATACAAATGCATTAAATAGTTACTATATGAAGGAGACCCCAAAATATGTGGAATTATCTTCTGGAGGGTGAACCCTTTGTGGTACAGGCTTCTCACACTAAGTGAGTTTTCTAGGAACCCATGTGCATCAGTGTACCAGTTGTGAGAAGCTGTGTTTGGCCCCAGTGCATTTTTTTGGAAGAGACTTTCAAAATGTTTGCCCATTTCCTTATAGGTGATTTACAAGTGCACCTGCCCATACTGCACTGCATGTTTTTGATCCGTAACTCCAAACAGCATGACCCCTGTGCCCCACTCTTCCTGTACACCTGATCTCTTCCTGAGCAACATTTTTTTGTTTGTTTCCCATGATGAAAATGTCCTCGAAGGAAAATGGTTTGTCAGAAAAAGGAGTCAGCTCAGTTGCTGTCAGAAATGGTCCTGATCCTGCCTCTACTTCTCTTCCACAAATGGGAAGTTTACAGCCAGCTGTCTAGCACCTGTTAGCATTCCTCCTGGGTGGCAGGCATGCTGGAGGAAGTTCCAGTAGTAGGCTTGTAGCATGGGTCCTTTGATCCTATGGCAAAGGAGATAAGATTAGGATGGTTTAGAAAGAGGAACCCCACATTTCCCAATCCCAGAGTTGGGGTGGAGCAGAAGGAGTGGGAAGAGCTGTCCTGAACAAAGCTTGCCAGTGTGGATTCCAGTTTCCTCCTCAAGGAACCGGGTTGGTCACAGCATAGAGGAGATTTGGAATTGTTCACCAGGTTATAAAGTCTCCTGAACTGCGACTCCCAGAGGTCTTTTTTCCAGCCATAGAGTAAGTGTTGAAACTCATTACACACACCTATAGCTGTCCCAGGGGCACACAGTGGTTCTCAAGAGTAATAGTTTCCAGAGTTCTCTTCTAGAGGGAAGGATGGGCAAGAGGGTCTCTGAGGTAGTGTGTCTCCAGGGTTCAAGCTCCAGACTGACCCATTCTAGCCTCTTTGCTGGAATGTGGGCCCCTCTCCTCTGCTGTTCAGTACAAACTGGAACTACCCCATGGGATACAAGGTCTGTGGTACAATTTTGCTCCTGGTCATACTTGCAGCCTTCACTGAAGTCTTTGTAGTGTTAAGTGTCAGGATTCTTCTTGAGAAGTTTAGCCCATTGGTTGCTTGGGACACGTCTTCTATGCCCTCCCCCCAAATGATCCATAGGCACCCCCAGAACTCATGCACTTTCCAGTAGCCAACTCCCTGCATGCCATCCAATGGAAGGTGAGTCTGAGCCTTTGCAAATGGGTTGTGAGCATGTGCAGAAAGCCTGCCCAACTCTGCAAGGTTGGGAGAAACTGCACATGTTAGGGCATTGCCTGGGGAAAACAAACTGGAGACTCTCAGCACCTGCTCGACTTTGCAGGATTGAGAGAAGGCATGCAATCTTTGATTATGCTATTACAGTTGTCATAGTTTCCCCCCTTTATTCCCCACTGCCCTGCACACCACTTCCCACCCACACCCACTCTCCCTTTAGCATATGTACATGGGTCACATATAACTTCTGTGGTTTCTACATTTCCTATACTATTCTTAACCTCTCCCTGTCTGTTCTCTACCCACCCTTTATGCTACTTATTCTCTGTTCCTTTCCCCCCTTTGTCCCCCTCTTACTCCCTCACTGATAATCCTCCATGTGATCTCCATTTCTGTGATTCTGTTCCTATTCTAGATGTTTGTTTAGTTTGTTTTGTTTTCTGTATTCTTTTTAGGTTTGGTTGTTGATAGTTGTGAATTTATTGTCATTTTATGGTTCGTATGTTTGACCATCTTCTTTTTCTTAGGTAAGTCCCTTGAACATTTCATATAATAAGGGCTTGGTGATAATGAACTCCTTTAACTTGACCTTATCTGGGAAGCACTTTATCTGTCCTTCCATTCTAAATAATAGCTTTGATGGATAGAATAATCTTGGATGTAGGTCCTTGCCTTTCATGACTTGGAATACTTCTTTGCAGCCCCTTGTTTCTTCCAAGGTTTCCTTTGAGAAATCAGCTGATAGTCTTATGAGAATTCCTTTGTAGGAAACTGTCTCTTTTTCCCTTGTTGCTTTTAAGATTCTCTCCTTCTCCTTAATCTTGGGTTATTCAACTAGGATGTGCTTTGGAGTGTCCTTCCTTAGGTTCAACTTCTTTGGTACTCTTTGTAGTTCCTGGACTTCCTGAAAGTCCATTCCCTTTGCCAGACTGGGGAAGTGCTCCTTCGTTATTTTCTAAAATAAGTTTTCAATTTCTTGCTCCTCCTCTTCTCCTTCTGGCACCTCTAGGATTCGGAGTGTTGTTCTTCAGGTACCTAACCCTCTCCTCATTTGATTGAATTCCTGTTTCTTCATTGTGTTCTGCTTGAATATTTGTTTCTTCTTTCTGGTCCAAACTATTTATATGAGTCCTGGTTTCCTCCTCGTCACTGCTGGTTTCCTGTGCATTTGCCCTTATTACACTTTTCATAACCTTGACTTTGTCCTCTCTTTTGAAACCATACTCAACCAATTCTTTGAGCATTCTGATTAGCAGTGTTTTGAACTCTACATCTGATAGGTTGGCTATCTACTCATGGCGTAGATGTGTTTTTTCTGGAGCTTTGATCTGTTCTTTCATTTGGGCCATTTTTTGTCTTGTGAAGCCTGGTATGTAATAAGGGGTAGAGCTCTAGGTATTTCCCAGAGCTTGGCAACCCAGGCCTCTGCGTTATGGTGCTATATGTGGTGAGGGCACTATTCCTATAGGGAATAGTGCCAGTTGATGAGCTCTTTGCTAGCTTTCAGTCACTTCCTACACTATTCACAAGCAAATTGGGCCTGTCTGCTGCTGATTCTCAGGTGGGTGAGTTTGTGTACATTCTAGGACCCTGTGAGTCTCTCCCTCGAAGTCTCCTGTGAAGCTGGGAGTTTCTCCCTCTGCCGCAACACATACAGGTCTTTTCAGTTGGAGGTTTTGAGGCTTTATTCCCCCGTGTTGGATCCCTGTGTTGCTCAGTCTGTCTCACTCCCCAGTTGTTCCTCCTAATTTAACCACATGCAAATGTGGAACTATGCGATCTGCCAGCTGCTGCCTGCCCTGGTGAACCAGCTGCAGCCTTGCTGGGAGTCCTCTCTACCCCGCTGCCCACCTCCACCCTCCTACTAGTCCAGATGAATGTTTCTTTTTTAACCCCTTTGTTGTCACACTTCCATACCATTAGATTTTTCTGGTAATTCTGCTTTTTGTTTTCTTTCATTTTTAAATTTGTTGTTTTCCTTTTGGTTGTGTGAGGAGGCAAAGTGTATCTACTTATGCCTCCATCTTGGCCTGAAGTCCTACTCATCTTTCTTTTAAAATTAAATTTATTGGCATAACATTGGTTAATAACATAACATTGAAGAGTACAATTCTATAATGCATCATTCACATATTGCATTGTGTGCTCATCACCCAGGGTCTAGTCTATTTATCACCATTTTTGACCCCCTTTACCTCTTCCTCTTCCACCCAGCTGCCCTCCCCTCTGATAACCACCATACTCTTATCTGTGTCTTTGAGTTTTTTGGCTTGTTCCCTTGTTGCTTTCTATTTTATATCCCACATATGAGTGAAATCGTATTGTTCTTGTCCTTTCCATCTGACATTTCACTCAGCATGATAGTCTCAAGATCCATCCATGTTGTCTCAAATGGCAATATTTTATCCTTTTTATGACTGAGTAGTAATCCATTGAATATATGTGCCACATCTCCTTTATCCAATCATCTGTGGAAGGACACAGTTTGTTTCCATGTCTTGGCCACCGTGAATAATGCTGCAGTGAACATGGGGGTGCATAAATCTTTACAAATCAGTGTTTTCAAATTCATCCTTCTTTATATACATAATCTCTTTGTATCTCAGGTGCTTATATGTTTCTGACATTCTGTTCATGATTCGGACACTGGCGAGAAGTGTCCACGTTATTATGGATGAATTAAAACATACACATGGACTACCGAGTCCGGTGGAGGAAATAGGACGATAGCATGGCTTTTCTCTCAAGAGGAGCAAAAGCCGCAGCATCCACCATGACAGGCCTTTATTCTAATTCTCTCCTCTCATTCCAAGATGGTTCTCCTTCACTATCCCCAGGTTACAACAAAGGAGCCAATGCCCCTCATTACATCACAGAAGAAGGATATTAGCAAATGAATAGGCAGCCAGGTTACACTGGTCTCTGCAAGGTACTTGCAAGGTGAGGAGGTTTTAGCAAAGAGCAAGCTTCAAAAGAGCCTAAGTATATTGCAAATCTGATTACCCATGAGAGAACCTATCTGTGGGCATGCGTCCTGTGCATCTCCAAGTGGGAACTGGGCCCACGCCACGCAGAAGGGTCTGCCACATGTTCACACTCAAGTAATATTGTTGGATGAATAACTGTCATTCTATTAGCACTGGAGATGGCATCTCTCTTTGCCTGATGGGGGAGAAAGAAGCTTTGAACCGCCCAGGAAATGAGAGGGAGAATCAGTTTTGTGTGGTTGAAGATAAAAGCTGAGGTTTCAGATTTTGAGGGAATTGAGCTTAAATCTTGATTCTACCACTGAAAAACTGTGTGGACTAGGCAAATTATTTTTACTTAATTTGTCTTACTGCCAATGTTCTCATATATAGATGGAGCTAATAGCTTCTATTATTTCTCTTTTTTTTTTGTAGATATTTTATAAACTTCATTTTTCTCAGTGACTATGAAATGGCTGTTAATAGCTCCATTTTACAGACATAGAGGGGTAAGTAATTTGTTCAAATTTCAGAGTGTAGATTCATAATTGAACTCAGGCCAAACTGAAGCCCAAATGGGCTTAATCATAGTGGTCTTCTAAAAACAGGAGATGTACGCAGAACTCAGGGTTGTGGTCCTGTGTGAACCTGACTAGTCATTCACAAATGGTCAATAGGAATATAACCTATTACTAGTATTTTGAGACAAAGATTATTTAAACTAAAATTCTCCTTAAGTGAATGCTTTTCCAGTGATTTTTTAAATTTTCCTTTCCATTCTGTCATACTGCTGATTGCTATACTTAATTTTCATTTAGCCGGCAGAAGTCATCCATTTTTATTCCAAGTAGTCTACTTTTCATTCAACCAACAAGTACTTACTGCCAAGTGCCAGACATAGCTTCTATTTCATACTGTAATGTGAAGGTTAAATAAACTTTGGAAAGTATTCTTGAGAGTAAACTCTCAATATATGGTGACTACTCTTAAAAGAATAGTTGTACCAAACCATTTAAAAATTGTTTGGTAAATGTTCTTTGAAATGTAAATATTCTAGGATATGACAATTTGTGGGTCTTTTATTTTTCAATAATTAAGTACAGAATTCAGAGGACCAGCTAGATTTTCAAATGCAAAACTCTTTCCATTGTAGTACAATTTGCATCAGATTCATGTATTTTCTTTTGGTTTCATTGGGGTTGCTCATGATCTTACATCCCTTTTTTTTTTTTTAACTGATAAATGTAATGTTATTGGGTTGACATTAGGGAACAGATCTCAATGCCTGGCCAGGCCCCCAGAGCTGTCCCAGGCTCTCTGGAAAAACTTCGCATGGTTCAGGGGGCCCATTTCCAAAACTCCCACTCCAATCCATCCTCATGGATGGAAGAGTCAGTGGTCCCATTGGCTCTAATGTTTTTAATGAAAACTGAGACCTTTCACATGAAAAAACAGAGACCCAGAATTATTGTCTCATCAGGCAAATGTCAGACTCATACCAGAGTGTGAATTAGGGAGCAGAAGGGAACTCCAGGAATCCTATAAGTTGGCGCCTTGTTTCACATGGCCCAGTTGCCTGACAGTTGGCCCTGTGCTATTTCTATTAAACCACATGGCCTCTCACACCTCTTCTCACTATGTTATGTTTTTCTCTCTCCCCATCTTTGATTTGCCCCATTAGAGATTAACCACTTCTGGCCTCCCCT
>PVKU01014360.1:0-23452 GCA_004027475.1 Anoura caudifer
CTCTTTGGTAAGCATTCTGCGGTGTCCTCAGAACTACCAAAGCTACCATCTAAATCAAGATTGGCTGCAATCGGAGGACATTCTTCTCCTCCCATTCACTCCACACTGTATTACTCTGTCTACTTTTTTTATAACACTGTTGGAAATTATCTTGCTCATTTGTTTAGTGATGTATTTCCTGTCTCCATGGGACTGGAGTACATGACACAGAGTAGGTCATCAACAAATGTTGTGCTAATCAAATAAATAAACAAAGGTTGAATGGAGGGACATTATAAATTTTTATTACATTCCCCCTTTTATTCTTTAGCTCTATTGGACTATAAAGTCCACAAGAGAGAAGGGACCTCAACTCTCTGATTCCTACAATGTCTGGGGCAGCAGAAACAGTGGTTGATAAAGATTGTTACGTCATACCACTCAGACACACACTCAGGTAACAGGTGACATTTAAAGAATTGGGAGTTGGAAGGAACCACAGATGTAATAACGTTTAATCCCTTAGCCCTAAAAATAAGAATTAATACAATATTTGAGATGATACAGAGTTTAAATCTTATCCAGGACAGCTATTTAAAAATACCGTGTTTGTAACATCGCTCAGCCAACTCTTCCTATCCCTTCTGTTGTGGCCCATTTTTCTCTCCTACCTATTGTTTTCCCCAATTCCAGTTCCCACTTTAACATGGTTAAGAAGCAGCTGGGTGCCTCCAACAGCAGGATACCTCAAGGACTTGTGCTCTGGGGGAACCTTTAGATTTTCTCACTCCCTTGTCTTTCTATCTTCCTGACTGAAACTTGGCACAGATGGTAATCAACCACAGTGAAAGGAGGGACAGGGCAGTGTGGATGTGTGTGGGTAACAGGTGTGTACATGTGCATGACAGGCCATGCAAGCATGATCAAACAGGTAGAGAGATCAAAGGGCGAGGGTTGGGAGAACTTTCTGCACATCCTAACACGTCGATCAGTATGCCACGAATAAGCAAGTTTTGCAAAAAATTATCTGTAGAGGTGGAGCTCTGGAAAAGGATCTCTGCCCTAAAAATGACTTAAAGTTATTTTTAAATGTTTCTTGATTGTCCAATAATTAAACTAGTAATTATAGTTTAATTACAGATAAATCTGATTGCTAAATATTTTAGTAACTACTTTAAGGCACAGATTTACCTTTCTAAATAAATGATTAAACATAGAGGCAGATTTACTGGCCCTATAAACCCATTTCACAAAAAATAAAATATGGATTAAATATTATTTAAATATAAAAGATAAATAACAAAGATACTTAAAAAGTACTGTTTTGTATAGTGATGAATGCTTTTGAGGCACATACTGATTACCAATTTGCTGAAGAAGAAAGTTACGGTGAGAAATGATTTTTTATTCTGATTCATATCAGGAATCAATGTAACCTCCATTTTTCTTCTATTTTTTTTTCACTAAAAACTATCACATTTCTCCTCTTTTAAATATATCTGAACACAGTACTCATCAAAATATTAGCGGTAGCTCCTAAGGCCTTGGTAAGCCAGAGAGTGTATTCTACTGCCCTCTGCTGGCAGGTGGAGAGAGTTATCACCCATCAACTGGATTGCTAGAGCTGGCAGAGGAAATGGCTGCCCTTTCCATAACTCATTAAACAATTAGTTATTTACCACCTGCCAGCCAATATACCACCTAATATAGATAATAGATGACAATTATGATGATAATGATTTATAGATGATAAATAGATATAGATGATAGGTAATAAAATATTCAGAGACAAGACTGCAGTTAGACTAGATTGCTTACAGAACTGATTTAAGCTTCAACATACCTGCAAAATAAAATTAGTATACTCCTTTAAAAACCATAAGCATTTGACAAGTAGGGACTGTTGAAGGAGTTGATTTTAACCAAGGTGCAGATAATTGATGAACTGAAGCTGCTCAGTAGAGGGAAAAGATCGAGGTTAAAACAGAAAAAATGGTGTCAAATGAAGAATGAATAAGTGGGTAAAGAAGACCTTATAACTGCAGGATATTCTTTATTGTATTTCTCCGCTCACTATGAGCCTATGGGACTGGGAAGTCCATGAGAGCGTTAATAATACCATGCAGTTCACAACGGCATTGCTCTGCACCTTAACCTGTCCACCTTCAAAGTTTTTATTTCAACAGTACAAGCTTACAGAGGGTGGCAGTGTGTGTGCTGATTTCCTTAAAATATGTGTGTTATATTTGACCCCATAATTTTATTTGAACCTTGGATTTAATTCGAAGTTTGCAGAAGGTTTACGTGAAATATAATGGCTTAAAATGTAATGAGTCCTAGTTGGGGAACGTGTTGGAACCTCCCTTGCCAGGTACTGTTGACATTCGCTTTCATGTCTGAATGATGCCTCTTGACTCACTGGGGTTGCGTTTGGGCTTGAACACTGGCTCAGTGATGTTATTCCGATCACTGGGCAAGGAACTTGTATGGGTTTCAGATTCACAGAAACTTGGGCTTGAATTTCTGCTCTAACAAAAACATGTAATAACTGTTACAGCAAACATTTGCATGATGTGTACCACGTACAAGAAGCCCAGGAGGGAGGTACCACTCATAATCCTCATTTATCAATAAGAAAACTAAGGCACAGAGAGTGTTGAGTAACTTTCACACGTGTAAGTCACAGAATTAGGAAGTAGAGAAGTCCAGATTCAAGCCCAGGGCTCGAGGTACTAGAATCCTTGCTGTTAAGCCCTAACATGCCACCTCTCTTCCCTGAATCATGTTTTCCTCATTTGTAAAGTGATAGTAAAGAAACTCAGCTTGCTGGATTTGGGAGCAGATTGGGGACATATATCTAAAGTATGAAGCACCAGTCCTGATGTCTAGTAGGTACTGAATTAAACTGTTGCCAGTATTTTGTCCCTTGACAACTTGGTGCTTATAGACTAGCTGACATTTACCTAGTTTTTAACAACAGTGCTTCACTCAATAAGGCCACTACAGAGTCTTCTTGAAGAATGCAGCAGTAGAAGAGAACCAAAGACCATCATTCCCACAGCCTTCATTTGAGAAGAATAACGCCTAGAGAACGTAATCCCTACAGAATGTAAAATGTTTGTCCCAAGATGCACCAAAACTGGACCCCAGAACTCACCAGTGTCAGAATGCTTTGAAATTTCTACCACTTGGTTTTTTTTCTGATATCAATTGTTTTCTGAATATCCCCAACTCTGACAGTGTGAGGAAGTCTAGACTGCCTCCTTTGTCAAATCTTAAATTGAATCAAATCACATACGTCAAGTGAAAAAGCACAACAGAAAAATAATTGCGGCACAATTATTAATCTAACAGGCTCCCCTGTTAGATTATTGGCGCTCACGGCATCTGACAGACAAAGCTTTCCCCTTTCCTTCCCTGATTCAAACGTCCTTTTCTCCTTTGTCAAGATAACCCTGAATTTCCAGTATGAGCACATTTATTCAAAAGGAAGTTACACACATACACACCCTACAAAATTCATAGAACCACCTGAATCTGAAATTTCCGAAGTCTTTTTTAAAAGGAAAATTCCCATGCCTTACTCCCAATTTGCCGAATCAGTATTTCAAGAGTGGAGCCTGAGAATTTGTGTTAGCTGTGCTCTCCTCATTAAAGCACCTGGAAGTTTGAAGGCTGCCCCCTTAGAGCGCAGAGCTGAGGTCACGCATAGGGGCGGCACAGTCCAGCTCTGAGGCCTCCGTCCCCTGGACTGAGAAGATGAGGTTCCCTGACTTTCTTCTCTGCTCCTACCGCTCCTCACTGCCCCCCCCCACCCCCCACCACCACATAGTGTCCCTTTCTCTGTCTCTCTCCTTTTTGCTTTTTCCCTTCTGGGTAAAAATGGGGTCTGTATTGCTTAAAAGATGCCTATGAATTTCAGAGCAGCATTTATGGATGTGTGTGAGTGTGCGCTAAGGATTGTTGGTTTTAACCACATTTCTTAATCTATTGCAACATATTGAGAATTAAATTATAACTCCTTTATAAAACTGGCAAAATTTCCATGGAAACCAGTAGGCAGCTCTGGGTGAACTAACCATCCAGAATAAGGTTATCTCAGGACTTTGTAAGGTCTGCCAGTTTCAAGGACTACTCTCTGGCCAGTTTGCTGAGAAAATAAATCAGAGGACGAAAAGATGCATAGGAAAGCACACCTATCTCCCTCGGGTAGCTCAAGCAATGCCACAGAGTCCGTGCTAAAGGAAAGACGGGGGCAGGCTGACTGAGAAGGCGGTGGAGGCCCGTGAGAATGTGGCCAGCTGGGGGAAAACGGAGTTCCCATGGGGCACCGGGAGGGGAGGAGAAAGCACCCTTCCCTTCCCACATGCTACGGTTTCCCTAGCTCTTCTTCCTTTTCCCTCACCTACCCATATCCAGGTTGGTTAGATGCAGCCTTCGTCCCACCTCACCGACACTTGGTACACAACTAGGGTGGCTATGATGGTGACGTTTTTCTAACTCCAGCAGTCACACCTTAACTATCGCACGATTTACTTAAATTATGGGTGCAATCCCATAATTTACCTAGATCTGGACCAGCCCATCCTATTTGAACTAATTAGTTATTGTAAGCATCTACAAGTCCCAGATGTGTAGAGCAAGTGAAAATCAATTTATTTTCATGAGTCATTATGAAGAAGCAATGCAAGGCGCAGAGACCACAGCGGAGATACCTTCGAGTTGCCGTTCCTGACTCACAGAGGCAGCCCGAGAGTCCTCCCTGCAGTTTCAGTGGCTTCAAGAGGGACATCTTTTGTTTCCCTGCAGCATGTCTTCAGCCCTGATTACGCTATTTGCCAGTCCACAATGTCTCTCCCCGTATAGAGTGTTTGTACTCCTTGTTTGCCTTGACTATTTGATGTGGTTCCTCCCAAAGATTGAAATGATATTCTTCAGATCTTTCCTCATGTGTCTGCTGCTCCAACCTGTATGAGTGAATAACAAATGGGAAGGTGTCATTACTACACTTTACTTGGGAGCCACAAAATTACATGGTTCATGCATAAACCCTCTGGTAAAATAGGCCTTTATGATTCTAAGTTGGAAAATTTGAGGGGATTTCCATTTAACTTTAGGTTAGATTTCATGGTACCAATCAGAGCATTTCAGCTGCATATGATATCTGTTTTTTTAAAAAAAATACCTGCATAAAATTTTACTCCTGTAAATATTTCCATCTAGGAGATATTTCCATCTGTTAATAATGAAGAATGATTAATATAGGTATAATACTTGTAGAAGATTGAAGGGTAAAAAATCTAGTCCTTACTCCCCCCATTTTCAGTTTGCCATACTTCAAGCAAACCTGTCATGTGAATATGCAAATTTACATAATAATAAAGTCACAATTTAGAGAAGATTCTTCACGTCTCAGAATAAATGACCAATTTTTTAAATAAATAATCTCTTTAAATATTTTAAAGGTATAGGCTTTGTTTCACAAACACAGGAAAGAGCAATTTTAGCAACCTATTTTTGAAGGCTTGTTTTATTGGTTAAGTAAGAACATGGAAGAAATAGGTGTTTCATATATATATATTTTGTGCCTATTTTTCTTTGTTATAAATATACCTTATAAATTTTATTTGCTCCCCACAGTCAAATACACTAAATTTCTCAGCTATATGTCTATGGTCCTTGTTAATAAAGAAACAAGTTATAGTCTAGGCTCAAAAGTTCCCATTCAGTTCATCGATAAATGTTTACTTAGGACCTACTATGTTTCAGACATTCTTCTAGACGCTGAGGATGTATTCACAAATTAAAAAACCAAAAAACTAATACCCCTGCCCTCATAGTGCCTACCTTCTAACTTGTGTTGTGTAATGGAAGAGAATGAGTAGGAGATAAGAGATTTGGACCTTAATCCTTATTCTCCAACTTATTCTCTGTTAAACATTTTACTTTTCCTAGACTAACAGCTGTCCTTCCTACTAAATTATTGTTTTTAAAAGACTATTTACCCACTTCATTAAGATGTTTTGAGATTTAATAAGATAGCATGGACACAAATAGCCATGTACACAAAAGAATGTAAGAGCCACCTACTGGATACCCTGAGGGGTAAGCCAGGTTGTCTACCCTCAAGGAAGTGTTCATCTTGCCCTAGGAGATCGCTACGTCAAGAAGGAGAGAATGATGACTAATCACTAAACTAGGTGCTGATGACTCTAACTGCCATTGGAGAAATCCCTGAGATCAACTAACTGGAGGATGACTCCAGGAGAAGGTGGAACTTGGACTGAATCCTAGGCAATGTTAAAATAAGAAAGTGAGAAAAGTCTAGAGACAGGAATTGGAATGATGAGAATGATATACTATGATGAGAATGGCTTGATAAGATCGAGAAAAACAATCAACAAAATAAAAGCAGTGGGAAACATTTTGGAGGTCTTAAAGTCCAGAAGAGGATTCGATGCAGTAGAGATCCAGTCAAATCCTTGAGCGCAAAGCAGAGATGCAGACAGTGCGGTTGTAGGAGGGGCTGTGCTGGATGCTGATTCTGTGGTAAGTTTCTCTGAAGAATAAGCATGTCCTGCCATTTTCAGCCTCTCCCAATGATCAGAAGCCTTCCCTTTCCAGACCCAGCAATATTCTGAAGTCTTGAGAGAAGGGAAGAAACCCATGTACTCCAGTGTCTGAGAAGAAAACCATCATCACTGCACCTCTGGTCTTCCACCTGTACTTGTTTGGGAAGATCCAAAGGGTGAAGTAAAAGTTTTGACTCAACCTTCCTCTATCAAACTGAAAAAGAGCATCTTAGTCTTCAGTCATATACGCATAAGGCATGCCAAATCTGAAAGATCGGTGACAAATCTACTTATCGTAGGTTGGATTCTTTAATATAGTAAGTGTCTGAAGAATCCGTGTTGTTGAGAATCTAAAAGTAATGTGGTGACTTGGTTAGGAAAAGGTTTAACTGAAAATCTAAAGTGTACATAGCTTAAGTGAGATGAAAGTTTATTTCTCTCATACGTAAAAGAAATCCAGAAGTAAGCAGCCTAGCGCTGATGTAGCAAATCCAGTTGTCAATGGCTCAGGCTCTTTCCATCCAAGCCCTGCTTCCCCCTTTAAGATTCAATCTGTGGTCCAAGATGATGCCATCATATCCTCGATGCAGGCAAGAGGAACGGAGAACAGACTTCAGAAATCTCTAAATGCATCCTTCCCAGCTGTGTCTGCTCTCTTTGAGCACCCTTCCTGAAATCTCACACTACATGCACTTAGGGTTCACTGGCCATATGGCTATATGATCAGCAGAGCCTGGGAAAGACAGGCTTCCAACAAGGTCTATAAAACTGAGCTCACCAAGGCTATGAAGCAGCTGCATTTGAAAGTCTGAGTATAAAGTCTTTACAAATAGAAACAGAACAACGTGAAAAATATTGAGAACAATAGTTGAAGTAAGTAAAGAACAAGATGTCAATAAAAAAAGAACAAGATATCAAAGCATATTTCTCAGGATTACACAAGAAATTACAACACAAACCTACTCTGAAACTGAGCCTTTTCTCCAGCCTTAGAGGTTGCCGAAGTGTGTGTTAATATAGATAGACTCACTTAAATACTTCAATTATTAACATTCTACCTCACTTGCTTTATGGACATCCATTTGAGAATAAATTGCAGATATAGCGCTTCTTTATTTGAAACACTTCGGTCTGTGTTACCGAAATGCAAAGTCATTCTCTTATACAACCACAATACAGTTTTCAAAACCAGGAATACTTGGTATTAAGAGAACACTATTTATAATCTATAACCTTATACAGATTTTGGCAATTATACAAATGACCTCTTTTGTAATAAAGAAAATATCAGATTATTCATTGCATTCAGTTGGCATATCTCTTTAATCTCCTTTAATATAGAACAGTTTTACAAAGATTGGCATCAATTGCTTTCTGACATGATAACAAGAGAATGTACAATTTCTATGCTATGCAATTTCTGTGCAAAAATGCATAACCTGAGTCTAATTTAATTATTTTATTCCTTGTAATATGACAAAGCCATTAAAAATGACTTCCATGTTTCCCTCATCCATCTGTTTTTATTGCACAATTAACCACGTACATTTATATTACAAGTACTGAGGTCATCCACCTTATTTGTTCAAAATAAAGATAGTTTGCAAAAGAAAGGTGAATGCTCAGAAGAGAACACCAAGGATATTTTTTTTGCTCATGATCACATCTGGATTTCTAAGCTCCTATAACTTCCTCTACCCTTTGTAACTAAGCAATTATGTTAGACACATAATTATGTCACTATTCCTTATTCCTTTTTATATATACATATAGACCCAGAATCTGGAAAGTTAAAGGAAAAATTTAGTCCCTATCTAATGTTACACAATTTGAAGAGAGAACAATATTTCTCTTTATGTTACTTTTGAGCCAATACCTGGATGTGATTTAGGCTTCTTCACTCAAATAAAAAAATATGTATGTATTAAAATGAATTTTCTGTCTCTTTTCCCATGACTGTCCAAAGTATAACATTGTAATTATTTGCATAGAGAATGAAAGCTGTATTTTTTCCAGTGTCTAACAGCAACCAATGCCAAAATGTAACTTCTCAGAGCCAAATGAGGTTTCATTCCTCATGAAACCCAAGAGACAAAATAATGAAAAGAAACATGTTTTCTTTATCAGCGTTTGCTACCTATCTTCCTTTACCATAGTTCACTCATTTTAATTTATTTCATTTTGTAATATGGGGACTAATCTGGAATGTCTAATTTTAATTCCAAATCCCCTTTATACAGAACTTTTAAAATACGACTTTAATATAATTTATTTCTAAATTCAAAATGCGTGGGCAAGGAGTGTCAAAAGTTTTTAACAGATATCTTCCTCTTAAAGATTACACGAGTTAATGTAACCTTTAAAAAGGGAAGGGGACAAATGAGAACCACTGGAAAAAAATCAAAGACATAAAAGCAAACATAAATCAGTAAGTGAAAACCAGAGAAGAATTTACTTTCCAAACAGAATAGTCTACTCCCTAATGACACAAGAGATGCCTCTCACTCACTGCATGGACCCAGGATTGTCCCTTAACCTTCTTTCTACCCCATTTTCCTACATAACAAAGACAATAAGCAGGCATCTCTATATTTGTTCAACAAGAGGTAGTAGCACCCCTCAAAATTATTATGGTAAATTAGTAGAGTATATTCTTAACATATTTTTAATGAAGCATATAATGAAATATCATACCTAGGCTTTTGTATTTTGTTATAGTTTCTCTAAAATATTGTTTTAAAGTGATTAAGTACTTTTAGTAAAACAAAGATGGTGTTTTTGCTGCTTTTTTTAGTGAACTCACTCTATGTAAATTTAGGTGAATTATACCTTTGAATAAAAATATTTTGAGTACATCAGTAAGCCAGTTTACCCACCATTTCTAGCACATTTCTGCCACCAGGAAATTGAACAATTCTTTTTTCTTTTCCTCCCCTGAGTGAGATTGTTGGCTGGATGAAGAAACAAACTTTTTGATGCAGTTGGAGGTGTGAACTTACTCATTATCATCATCCTGGAAAGAAAATTTCTTTCATTTATATATCAGGAAAAATCCTCAGTCTCTCCGCTCAGAGCCCCGCCTAGCTTTGGCAGGCTTCTCTCGGGCTAGCACACAAAACCTTCATGTACCAGGTTCAGGAGGGTCAAGCTGAATCCAATTTATCTTGAGTTATTTTATTAGCTTTAAAACTGCATCTTCAAATATAACTATGGAAAAATATCTATCAGTCAAATGTACCTTTTAACATCATTAACATGATTTTCCAGTTACAATTGAGAAGGGGATTCTTTATATTTTCACAATGCTTGAAACCCAATTCTTCTGTGTCACTCTTCGTATTTTTCTTTCTCCTCTGCTTCCCTTAAGTTTTAGTTGTACACCCACCTTCCAGAAACCCTCTCTGAATAAAACAGTATTCTAACTAGTGCTGGATTTTCCTCATATCCATTTCCCTTTGAGACGGGGTCAGGTATTTCCACATATAAGTGGGTTTAGCCTCATATGCATTTTCCCAAAAGTCAAAGGAATCGTACTTCAATTTCTTTCATCTCCAGATTGCACAGTGGACTAGTGCAGTACATGAGATAACACATACAACAAGTATCCTTAGAACTTTGCCTAGCACAGAGAAGCACCTATTAAGTGTTAGCATTGCTATCATTCCCTAAGGTGCTGAAAACAAGTAACAGTCTTCTAGAAAATGTTTGTATATTAATGCATGTTTTATTTATGTATTTGATTTTAATTCTTGAGCTCCATTCTCCTACAGATAAGTTACGCTGATAAGAAAGTTAGACACATTTGAAAACTGCATCAAAGGAAGAGAAATAGTGAATTAGTTGTGTTTTCCTTAGGTACTACAGGTTATAAAAGTTCACAAAGTACCATCATAGAAAAACTATAATATGATTCTATCAAATGTAGTACCTCATTTGATAGAATTTACTGACTGATTTTAGTGAGGGGAAGGCAGGTGAGAGAGAGAGAAAGAGAGAGCAAGAGAGATAGGGAGGAAGAGGAACATTGATTTGTTGTTCCACTTATTTATGCATTTATTGGTTGATTCTTATATGTGCCCAGACTGGGGATTGAACCAGCAACCCTGGTGTATGAGGATGATGCTGTAACCAACTAAGCTACCTGGCTAGGGGTCATCACAAAATTTTTAAGAGGGTCTGTAAGTATTAATATTTGTGTGTCAGACAATGTACTTGTGTCACTGCAGCTTTTAACAAACAGACCTGAGGAATTAAAGAGAAAGATGCTTAAGGTGTTGCCATGGTGAGAGGCAGTAGGGAATTGCAGAAGCAAACTTGGTGGGAGGAAAGATCTAAGAATTAGACGGTAGAAGAACTGCGGTTTTGTCCTGCCCCACACATGACTTTAGGCAAGTCACTTCACCCTTCCGAGCCCTGTCTTCCTCCTCTGTGAAGTAATGTGCCCAGCAGAAGGGTATCTTATGTTCTCCCAGTTCTAACACTGGCCTTCTAAAGTCTTCACACAGAGCAATCAGAAGTAATTGTTCAACCCATTCTGCTCTCTTCGAGTTGACTGAATTTAGTTGAATTGCAGTTTATATTGAATAATATATATTAAATTTATATAGAATATAAAATGTATCATTACAAAATTATATTATACAATTATTTTTTTCTCTCAAATCTTGCAGGAAAAAAATTAACAATACTAAAACTTCTCTGTTTTGTGTACCCTAGACTTGTTTCAGGATTATGATTTAAAATCTCTTTGAAAATTACAAAGTTATTCCAAATGTCCCATCTTAATAGTTGAACCATCAAACCTTAGACTGGGGTTTCTCAACCTCAGCACCATTGCTATTTTGATAATTGTTTGTTGAAGGAGCTGTCCTATGCATTGTTTAACGTTTAGCAGCATTCCTGGTTTCTACCCACTAGATGCCAGGATCATCCCCCACACCGCAAATTTTGACAATTTAAAAACGTCTCCAGAAATTTCTAAATGCCTTCTGGAGATCAGGATTATCCCCGTGTTGAGGAACACTGCATAGACAGGAAGTCAACAGCCTACCATGTGTTGTATCTGTTTTCTTTCCTTTCTGCCCATTTTCTCTCCTTCATTTTTCTTTCCATTTCTCCATTTGATTTATTTTTTTTCTTCCTCTTTTTCTTCATCATTCCTTTCTTCTGACTCTACTACAAGTAATTTAGTTTTGTCATTGTCCAAACCACTGGCCCACAAGCTGGGGCAGTGGTGGGGAGCTCACTCTGGGCTTTGATGGACACTCATAAAATGGCTATAAGGCTAAGGGAATAACTTTAAAATCAGAGTTGGGTTCAGATTCTATTTCTGTCATTTATCAGCCCATGACAGTTTGGGAAAGTTGCTTGATTTCTTTGGGCTGTGATTTTCTCATCTAAAAACCTGGAGGAATAATACCTTTATCATCAACCTTTTTTTCCCACTTTTTAAATTGTTGTTCACATACAGTTGTCTCCATTTTCTCCCGATGACTCCCCCTACCCCAGCTATCCCCATTTCCCACTATTGATCCTACCCCCCTTTGGTTTTGCCCATGTGTCCTTTATACATGTTCCTTAATGGCCCTTCCCCTTCTTTTCATTGGTATCCCCTCCCACCTCCCCTCTGGTTACTGTCAGTTTGTTCTTTATTTCCATGTCTTTGGTTATATTTGGGTTGCTTGTTTGTTTTGTTGATTAGGTTCCACTTATAGATGAGATCATGTGGTATTTGTCTTTTGGCACCAGGCATAGACCTTTTGAAGATTAAATTAAGTGAGCTAAAATGTTTAATGGACTTAGCTTCAGGCATGGAACAGGGTAAGGTTTCAATAGGTGGCAACTATTATTTAACAACGCTAGGTTACTAAAAAAGGGAAGCTATACTTTAATAACAGTGCAGAGATTTTAAGAAGATCTCATAATAGAAATTAAAGCATTATTATTGTTAGTTATCAAAACAGGTAGAATCTAATCAGTCTAAAGAAAATAAACATGACATAAAGTGCAAAGTTACTGGTAGTTATCCTCTGTGTCTCTCTGCCCAGTTATGTCCAAACATTGCTAATCTGGTCAAAGTGCCTGAAATGTGACCTTTCACATGAGAACAACTGTGTTTATTCTCAAACGTAAGTCAGTCACGCTGGCATATAATAATATAAGGTGGGGCAAAAGTAGGTTTACAGTTGTTCATTTGGAAAATAATGCAATAATTAATAAATAATAACACAAAAATAAACTCTGTGTTTTGTATGCTTACAGTTGTAAACCTACTTTTGTCCCAACCTGTATAAGAATCTTCCAAAAGTAATGGCTCCCTTCTTCTTTTGAAGACAAAAAAAAAAAAGATGCTAACTGGAAACAAATAATGTTTGGAGAAAAATTTTAAAACACCCTGATTTCAAAAGGCTAAAGCTGATACCCTGCTTCCCTTCACACCTAATATGATGTAGAAAGCCTTAGATCTCTGGTCTCGATTTGCAGCCCATGTCATTTATTCCTTTGGGGTCACTTAGGCAAAAGGTCCCCTTGCAGCCAACATCATCCATGGTCTAAAATTGTGTCCCTCATTTTGTTGTACTGTCCCCATAACTAGAACTAAAATGAAATGTATTAGCGAAAATAACATCAATAATAACATCATGGCCCCAAGATGCCAGGTTAAGAACAAAGCATGGTCAGATTTGCTTTACCGATTGGTGACAGAAAAGTTTCTGCTAGGTAAAGCTATAGGCCCTGGAACAGACCCTTTTCAGCATCCCTAAGTAGCTGACTACTTGCTGCCTCATCCAGCTCTTCCCATGAGTTGTCATTCAACACACTCAGTCACACAGTCCTGATCTTGGATTTTGAAACATTGGGAGGTAAGAGACCAGCCAAGGCCAGATAGGACATTGGTGTCCAGGCCAAGACAAACCTCCTCATCAGTTCACAACTGAATGCTCTTTGTTATCCTAGGGCCAAGGGCCAAGAGCTACAAAGATGATAAGAGGTGTGGTCTTGAAGACAGGCTTTCACTAGTGACTGAGTAAATCAAGACCTGGGAATGCTTAGGGTGAGACCTTTATGGCACAAAGCCACCAATGGCAGAATATGGAAGAAATGAAAAGTCTGAAGAAATCACAAGTGTTTGAGAGGATGCAGAGAGAAAAGAAGCCTCATGCTCTGCATGTGGGAATGTGTATTGGTACAGCCACTATGGAAAACAGTATGGAGGTTCGTCAAAAGAAAAAAAGGACTTCTGGCCAAGATGGAGGCATAGGTGGACACACTGTGCCTCCTCTCACAACCAAAATTAAAGACAACAAAGATTTAGAAACAAGAAAACAACCAGAACTGATAGAAAATTGAACTGTACAGAAGTACAACAACCATTCATCCAGACCGGTAAGAGGGGTGGAGTCACGGCAGACAAACATGGAGGTGTGGACCAGGCACACTGGTAGCAGAGGCTGGCAGATCCCAAGCATGCAGGTGGCAGCTAGCGGACCCCAGGCATGGGGTGGCAACTGTGCAGACCCAGTGAGGCTGGGCAAGGTAGCTGGCTGACCAGATGGTCCCACATTTGTGCACAGATAATCCAGGTGAAGGGGAAGCGGAAGAAGAAACTGGAATCCGAGAGAGAGCGGAGCAAGGGCCACTGTTCCCTCTTGGACCCTGCCCCCACATACAGCATCACTAATCAGCAACTGGGCTGTCCTGCCCTGGGGAACACCTAAGGCTCCACCCCTCACTACATAACAGTTGCGACCAAAAAAACAAAGAAAAATGACTCAAACCGGAGAACAAATCAAAGCCCCAGAGCCAATTCATCTTAGCGACAAAGAGATAGCCAACCTATCAGATGCACAGTTCAAAGCCCTGGTGATCAGGATGCTCACAAAATTGGTTGATTTTGCTCACAAATTAGATGAACAAATGAAGGCTACAATAAGTGAAATGAAGAAGAATGCACAGGAACCAATAGTGATGGGAGGGAAAATGGGACTCAGATCAATGGAGTGGACTAGAAGGAAGAAAGAAACAACCAAACAGAAAACAAGGAAGAAACAAGAACTCAAAAAAATGAGGAGAGGCTTAGGAACCTCCAGGACATCTTTAAACATCCCAACATCCGAATTATAGGGGTACCAGAAGGGGAAGGGGAAGAGGAAGAGCAACAAGTGGAAAACTTATTTGAACAAATAATAAAGGAGAACTTCCCCAATCTGGCAAAGGAAATAGACTTCCAGGAAGTCCAGGAAGCTCAGAGAGTCCCAAAGAAGTTGGACCTGAGGAGGAACACACCAAGGCACATCATTACATTAGCCAAGATTCAAATGAAGGAGAGAATTCTAGAAGCAGCAAGGGATAAGGGGACAGTTACCTACAAATCTCATCAGATTGTCAGCTGATTTCTCCAAAGAGACCTTATAGGCAAAAAGGGGCTGGAAAGAAGTATTCCAAGTCATGAAAGTCAAGGACCTACATCCATGATTGCTCTATCCAGCAAAGCTGTCATTTAGAATGGAAGGGAAGATAAAGTGCTTCTTAGATAAGATCAAGTTAAAGGAGTTCATCATCACCAAGCCCTTATTATATGAAATGTTAAAGGGACTTATCTAAGAAAAAGAAGATAAGAAATATGACAGTAATAAGACAGTAAACTCACAGATATTAACAACCACACCTAAAACAAAAGCAAACTAAGCAAACAAGTAGAACAGGAACAGAAACACAGAAATGGAGATCACATGGAGGGTTAGCAACAGGGGAGTGGGAGGAGAAGAGAGGGAGAAAAGGTACAGAGAATAAGTTACATACATGGTGTGTAGAAAATAGACAGGGGGAGGGCAGGAATAGTGTGGGAAATGTAGAAGCTAAAGAACTTATGACATATGGACATGAACTAAAGGGGGGAATGTGGGTGTGCAGGGTGGAGGGGAATGATGGGGGAGAAATGGGACAACTGTGATAGCATAATCAATAAAATATATTTTTAAAAAAGGAAAAAGAGTAGAGCTACCATATGACCCAGCAATCCCTCTTCTGGGTATCTACCAAAAAATATTTGAAAACATTTATTACTAAAGATCTATGTACCTCTGTGTTCTTTGCAGCATTATTTACAGTGGCCAAAACATGGATAAGGAAGATGTGGACATATATACAATGGAATGTTACTCAACCATAAGAAAGGATGAAATACTGCCATTTGCCACAAAATGGACAGACCTTGAAAATATTTGCTAAGTGAAATAAGTCAGACAGAAAAAGCTAAGACCATATGATTTCAGTCATATGTGGGATGTAAAACAGCATGCAAGAAGTGCATGAACAAAACAAAAAAACCTCAGAAACAGACAGCAGTATGATAGTTACCAGAGGGAAAAGGGAAGAGGGGAAGGATATAAAGATGTCACCAAATACATGGTGACAAAGGGAGACGAGACTTGAGGTGATGAGCACACAATGCCTTTGACTTTGCAGAAGGATGCCCAGATCAACTGAGCCACACAAGTCAGGGCTTACACATTTTAGAATTGTTCACTTGAAACTTATATAATATTATTAACAAATATCACCTCAATAAATTTAATTTTTTTTTAAGTTTGGGATCTTAGAGCCTGATAGAGAACAAACAGGCCTCCCCCTCCACACACCTACACGTTTCATACACTAACACTAATCATGATTTTTACTTAAAACTGCTTAAGCAAAAAAGTAAAATTTGTTAGTATTAGAATATTAAAACACTAGATAGAATGTGATAAGTTACTTAACTTTTTAACTTAGAAACTAAAATGCCACTTAATCTAGTTTCACACTCAAGATCACAAACTCTTCTCTTCCTACAATATTTCATTTCCTTTACTAAGACAGTAAAATCTTTCCAAGAAATCTACTTCTCTGACCTATCTTTATGTCTGCACAATACATTGCAAAAAATAGGCCCTTAATATGTGTTATTGAAAGAATGAGCCCCACAAAAGCATCAGATGGATTCAGAAGCTGTAAACACGACCTGACTCAAGTTCTTGTTTCAATTCCTTGGAAGCTTTCCCACAGTTTTCATGCTGAAAACTCTACATTTAATATATTGACCGAACTTTTGAAGGAAGCTGGTGAGAGAAAGATGATTAAAATTGCCTATGTTTAGTTGGGTCTGAAAATCTTTTTTCACTTTGTTTAAGTCATAATAGTAGAGTTAATAAAAATATTTTACAATACAGCAAGAAGAGAACATACTCCGTACTTTCTTTATAAATAATAGTGGAAGTTTTATAAAGAATCTTTGTATTTCTCTGCAATTAACAAAAAAATTAAAAAGAATTTTTTTCCACTAGTTGTGTTCTTATTAAATTGCCCAAAGATTTTGTTTTTGTTGCTGTTTTAAAATTATTTCATATACCTTTTGGTGAGACACAGTATTACTGTAGTATACAGAGCAAAAACTTTGTTTACATAAAAAATGCAGAAACAAAAGTTACTGTACATTGTTTAGCATGACAAAGCTCTTACTAATAGTTTAAAGATTTTTAAAACTTGCTCAAAGGGAGTCTGGCTTGCATTGCAATCATTGGATAAATCTTCAGCAAAGGATTTATTTCTTCTATGAATCAAACAACTGTCCCTCAAAAATAATTGCAAATGAAAGCCTAAATGGCCCTTCATCCATACCCTAAATAAATAAATGTCCTTTTTTTTCATTCTATAAAGCCACCCACAGAAATCCTATTAAATATGGGAAAAAGTGATAATGACAGAAGCAAAACAATCAGAAACTGACAGACCAGTGAGGCTATTGAGTATATAATTACTGTCTGATGTTATTTCTACTAATAGAAATCAGATAGCATATGCAGTACATAAAGACATGGGCTCAGTAAATGAACATTCGCCCAATCAGATAATACCATCCAGAAAGTATCCATCCATGTAATATGAAAACTAGAGACATTTATTGAAAAAGATACAAGATACAGGAAACATTGTACATAGGACAGTGAGGCCTCAGTCCCCTTCAAAGTAGGCACCTTGGGACCTCACACACTTCTCCCAGTTGCCATCAGCTGCCCTGTCCTATTTTCCTGAATCTCATCAACAGTCTGAAATCTCTTCCTTTTCAAAGGTGATTTTAATTTTGGAAAAAGCCAGAAGTCACAGGGCACCAAATCTGGGCTGTAGGCAGGCTGAGTAACATGGGTGATTTGATGTTTTGCCAAAAATCTCTGCGTGAGATGTGATGCAGATATATTGTCATGATGAAGCTGCCAATCACCAGTCATCTGTAGCTGCGGCTATTTTCATTGTATTGCATCTCTCAAGTGATGAAGAACATTGAGTAGTACTCCTTATTAATTGTCAGGCCTGGCGGGCATACTCATGATGGACAACACCTTCCCAATTAAAAAAAAACACAGTTTACGTGGTCTTGATCTCGTTGCGACTTTGCCATGCCTTCTTTGGGCATGGTGACCCAAGCAACTTTCATTAGGATAACTGGGCCTTCATTTCCAGATTATAGCCATACACTCACCATTTATCTCCAGTTATGACTTTCTTGAGGAAATCTGGTTCATTTGTAGCTGTTTGAATCAAGTCATTAGCAACTGCAACACAATGCTTCTTCTGCTCTGGTAGTAGCAGCCACGAAACGAATTTTGCCATGACATGTTTCATGCCAAGATCCTAAGTCAAAATCTCAGACACAGTAGTTAGTTTTTGGAATCCCCAGATCAGCTTCTAGTTCTCACAATGCCAGTCACTGATCTTCGTTGATTTCAGCCTGTACATGTTCATCATTCTCAGGTGTTCTGCTTGTTGCAGGCCTTCCAGATCATGGATCACTTTCAACACATTCTCAACTATTTTTGAAGCATTATGCCACACTTGCATTTGTGCTGCACTAATTGCACTGTCCCTGAAAGCCTTCTGAATCATCCGAATAGTTTCCACGAAGGAACGTTCAAGTTTAACGCAAAATTTGATGCAGGTTTGTTGCTCTGTGCACTCGGTCATTTTGAACGTGATGGTCAAACATTATTACACATGCACACTCAATGGTGTCTACAGCCCCCGCTGACTGGTACAGTGAAGTCATCATTGTTCACACCTGTGCATTCAGTCCACTCTCCTTGTTTGCCAGGGTACATCATTACAACAATGTCTCACAAAGAGTTCCTGTTATATTAACAATGGCTGGACATTTTCCAGACATACCTCATTCCCAGATGGAAATCATGGGATCTTGCATATCTACATCTCAATATCAGTCCTTTAGAATTATTAATCTGCTAAACTCACAATGCTGAGCCTGTGACATGGAATCACAATACCTTGGGCGCTGTAAAGGACTTCCTGCGCAGTGTTCCTCCACCTGACAGAAGTGGTCCAAGCCCTGCTAGCGTCTTGCAGGGACTGACAGCTCACCACAATCAAAGCTGCTCTGTCTGATCCTTCAAATTTCTAGAATTTTTTTTTCTCACACTGAGTGAAATTGGCCTCTTAGCAATATCTCTCTATTGACCTTTATGCTATGTCTTTAGAAGGGAAGAGAATTTTTTCACCTAAATTGCTTTGAGCAAATTTGGGTCAGCCGCATTGTTTTGTGCTGACAATATAGCAGTGAATAAAACAAATGTTATTTTTTCCTCTACTCTCTCTTCCCAAAAATCAACCCAAATATTACAAGACAGAGTTAACATCCCCAAGTTTTCTCTGTTACAGAATGACGACCCTAGTTTCCTCAACCCTTCCTCCCTTGACATGGCTTGCAGACTTTCTTTAACCCTCCTGCTTTCTTTTAGAGATGTTTGTTTTGCAGGGGACAGTCCGAAAGCAGGCCACCTCCACTGAACACAATGTCAGAAATCCAGTTTGCTCAGCTGACAGGACAGGGGGAGTGCAGCTTCCCTAAATTTGAACATATAATCCTTGCTAATGCAACCCGGATTCCACTCACTACCTGTGTTTATCAGTCTCGACAGGCTTTGAGCGCAATTCTGCTGTGAACACTGTGTTCCAGAAACACTGAGAGCACTGAGCGGTGGGGAGCTGGAGATGTCTTCCTGTCTTCTTCTGTCAGTCTCTGATCCTCCCTTTTACACTTATGTTTGTGTTGCTTTTATCCTTGTTCAATTATAGCTTTTGGGATTTGTTCCAGAGAATTAGCCTGTCAAAATATGTTTGAGTCCTCATTCTGTAATCCAGTGTACTGACTGTCCCCCGCCATGTTTAGCACATACAAAATGATGAACATATCTTCTAATTCTTCTTCCGAGTCACCAATTCATTTAAAATACTAGAAAGAATATGACTAAGAACGAAGTTCCATGGCAAACTAGCTATTAAAGCTATTGCCTCAAATTTGTTTTTATTTATCGGTCAATTTTTTGGGGAGAATTATTCAAGTAGCTGTAAATTTATGATGGTAACAGTAGATTCAATTCACGGAGTGGTTTTCTTCTGCGGGAGGTGATGACAGCATTTTATATGTATTATCTCTTTGACATGGCCATGCCCACATCATGGTTGTTGCTATGTACATGTTCCATACAACGAATGAGTTTCATATGTGAAAATATGTTTCAAATGCTTCATGTAAGGAAATTGAGGCTCAGGGATGTTCAATAATGTTCTAATATCCAGAGAAGTAAGTGGCAGATCTGGAATTCACACACATCTGTTGCACCCCAAAGCTCATGTCCTTAGCAAAAGGCAGGCTGCCCCCAAACACCATCACTCAACTCAGATGGGGGAACCAATGGGAAATTTTTGAAATGTCTCTGTGATCTACAGGGACATTTGCCCCCTGTCTCATAAATCTATACCAAAAGGAAAGGAGAACACGGAATAATCTGTTATTCGTGAATCATTTTGGTTTGTAGGGATCTCCTTCCCTTCCAGGGTGTAGGACTTTCACAACTTATACTGTCGTTTGGGGGAAACAGTAGCGTGATTCCTCATTGTATCCACTACCCATTCCATTTCCCCCTTTTTCTGAAAATGAAATGTGTTCCAGCCTCTGCTAGTAGACATTGCTTCCCTTTCACACACTTAATTGAAGGTTACTGACCACAATTTCAAGATCAAAACTGCAAATTCTTTTACTACATGAGGATGTCATTCTTCTAGATTTAGATTCTTGACCTCTGTCAAAGTGCCTATTAGGTACTAACTATTAAAATGATATTTTCTTCCCTCAAGTTGTATTTTTATCCTTTCTTTGCTTTCTTCTAAGATGGTATTCCTAAAAACTTTTTGCATAAGCATGTGATCAGCATTTACCAAAAGATCAGGTCAGTTCTCTTAAACTGTCCCTTCAAAGCTGAGATTTTTGTGACAACATGTTTATAAAAGAATACTTCCATTTTAAATTTTTTCATTAATTTCTTTTTGATGCTTTCATAAATCTCATAAAGTCCATTTCTAAGAAAAAAATACTTGGATATCACCCAGTAAATTAATCTCCTTTTACAGATTAAAAAAAAAAAAAAAAAAAAAAGGAGTCCTGGAAGGGCCAAAAGACTTGCCCAAGATAACTTAGCTGGCAAGTGAAGGAATTTTCTTATTTTAAAGAAATGGAAGTGATCGCAAAGTGAATACAATTCTATATTTCTATCAAAATTCACAAATGTAAGCTTCAGGAAGTAGTTCCAACACAGTGCTAATTCCTTCTAAATGTCCCTTGTACTTAAGAGATACTTCAGCTCTGATGTTGTACATTGAATGTGTTTATTCATGCTTTAAAGGTTATATTTCTGCTCTACCTCTCCCCACATCTTTATTTGCAAATTTTTCCTCACAGATATGTATTGGTCTATTGGTTGCATTTTGAAGCCAGATGGTTTAGCGCTCTCACCCTTTGAGACGGCTCCTTCTTAAAGCAATAACATGGGAAATGTCCACAATGCTGGGAGTCCCTGCCCACCTGCGTTAGTCACGCCAGGACAGAAGCACACCGCTCACATTCTGTATGGCAAATTCCCACTGGTGCTGGAGACAGTTGTTGTGCTATGGCTGTTTGCATCATTTCCTCCCAACCCCCAGTCTTCCATTTCTTAACTGCTTTTTCTCCAGGAAACAGGAATTTAAAAACTGTCCTCTTGGTAACTTTATACTCCACGATCAAACAGAAAAGCCTAAGGACTTCAGAAGACCAAAATTATGTAATAAAATTACTCCTGTCCCTCCACAGTCCAAGAGAAAGGAGGAATTTCCACGATCCCAATGATTTTCACTCTCACAGTTGGGATTCTGACCTCCACTTGATTTCAACTTTACAAAATCATTGATTAAATAGTATGGTTAAAGCAGGAAATGCTATTTCCCTTGTAATGTTGGCCTCCATCTGTATAATCATGAAGAGTCAATCTAGAGCTAATTCCATCCTTGTTTAACTTTTTAAACGCTGTTAATGTACACATTAGTCCCTGCTATTTTGTTTCCTCAAACCCAGATCACTAAAACCTCTGCGGTAGCCCTATAAATCCAAGGACAGGTATTTAAATTATAGTTTCACACATTCAACAATACTTTTTCCAAATTGATGATAAAACACATAATCAAGATCCCCTCAAAATAGGATCATGAGGAACCTTGAAGCTAGAAACACGGGAGAAAATTACAGTCGGATTGTCACAATAAAAAATGTAGCTGTCATTTTTTAAAATTTAATTTAATTTTATTTCTTTTTTATTGTTTTTCAAGTACAGTTGTCTCCATTTTCTAGCCACCACTTTCCCCTGCCCCATGTTCCCCCACCTCCCACCCTCGATCCTACCCCACTTTGGCTTTGCCCATGGGCCTTGACACATGTTCCTTGACAACCGTTCCCCTTCTTTCCCCCATTACCCCTCTCCCCTCCTCTCTGGTTACTGTCAGTGTGCTCTTTGTTTCAATGTCTCTGTTCTATTTTGCTCACTTGCTTGTGTTGTTGATTAGGTTCCACTTATAGGTGAGATCATACGGTATTTGTCTTTGTCATGTCTGATGAATCAACTCAGTGGACAATAATGTTCCTGATGGGTAGAGGTGAGGGTACTATCTGGGCACATTAAAGTAAGTCAATATGCTTTTCTCTCTACCTTTGCTTATTAATAAACCCAAGACAAAAACAACCCTGGAAAAATGTAATAGTCCCAAATACTGTCTTCTTAATCTCAGAATGGGGAAGGAAGGAAGACAGCTGTGGGGGAAGTTCTGAGGACATAGGAGGAAGACCTCAATCAGGATTCTGACCTCCACTTGCCAACCCGGAGCTTACCAAGTCCCTGGCTGATGAAATCTTCACTCTGTTGACACCCAGCTACAGTGTCTTGAGTTAATGTTGAGAAATTACATTGTTGTACAAAGCGACAGTATCAAATATTCCTTGGCAAGTGTTGTTTTAATGAATTCTCACAATCATTCCTATGTCCAAGCTCCGTACACTGAAGTTCAGGCTGTTAGGCAGCTTGCCCCATCCCTGAGAACGAGAAGGGTCAGGAGTCTTGACACAATAATTCTGGTGTTGTCTTTTGCTATTCTATTACTTTTGTATTTTGGGGAAGATAAAAAGGGAAACCCTGGCGAACTGTTCAATGTGTAAAATAAAAGGCAGTCCATTAGGCAGCCGCAGAAAAAGATAGTTTATGAAGCCTTAAATCACAGATACCAGGGTTGGAAATAAGGGAAGGAAGTCTGAGAAATTTAGATAATTCAAAATTAGATTTTTACAAGAAGGAAGAAATTACAATTAAAAAATGGGCAAAGGACTTGAACAGACACCTATCCAAGGAGGACATACAGAAGATCCAGAAACACATGAAAAGATGCTCCATATCGCTAGCTATCAGAGAGATGCAAATTAAAACCACAATGAGATACCACCTCACACCAGTCAGAATGGCCATCATAAACAAAACAACAAACAACAAGTG
>PVKU01014361.1:0-23449 GCA_004027475.1 Anoura caudifer
CCCAGCTGCAGACAGAGATGGCTGTGGTGTTCAAGAAATAGGGCAAATCCCAGGCCCCATCCCCCATGACTCGGGCCTTCCTTCCCCATTGCCATGGAAGGCTTGCCCAGCCCACCCAGCAGAGGGATCAGGTAAGATTAAGAACCCAGGCCCTCAGCATCCCCCTTCCCAACCCTCAGTCCTACTCGGTGACGTGAGACGGATGAGCCTCCGTGCGGATGTTCTCCAGTGCTGCTCTGCTGCCCAGCCTAGAAACTTACTAAAATGACTGACAATTAATTTTTTTAATTTATTGATTTGAGAGAGACAGAGACAGAGACAGAGAGTGAGAGAGAATCATCGATTTGTTGTTCCACTTACTGAAGCATTCATTGCTCATTCCTTGCATGTGCCCTGACCAGGGATCAAACTCACAACTCTGCATACTGGGATGACACTCCAACAAACAGCTACCCAGCCAGGGCAAACTTTTTTTGTTTTCTGTTTTAAAGGTGGGATGGGGGTGGGCGGTGGAAACCTGCACCCACATTGGGATCCAGAGAGCATCATGGGCCACCACTTGATACAAACATTGAAGAAGATCCACTGCTGGGGCCCACTTGGGCTGAAGGGAAGGGAGGCACCAGGGTTACGGCGCGGCTCCCCTTCCAGGGAACAGGCCTGGTGTGCTGGGAAGTGACGGTGCACAGCCTGCCTGGGGGCAGCCACCAGGCCTGGAGCACTCACCTCGTGCTGAGCGCTTCACACACTTCATTTATCCCATCTTCACAGCAAATAGGCCAGGCAGCAAGAGCCCACTTTCTTCAAACACAAGGCGACAGACAGGTGCTGGCAGGTGTGGGCGCTGGCTCCAGGCAGGGTCTTAGCACCTCCCAGCCCCATCTCCCAGGCTCCACCTCCTGGTGATGTCCCTCTGCCCAGATCTTACCTGCAAGCCTCCTGAGCATGACCCCTCCTTTGACCCCCAACCATAGGGTCACCTTCTCAGTGAATGAGTCCATCAGCCGCAAAGGCAGACATCTGGGGAATTATCCTGAATGCTCACCTCTCCCTCATATCCCGTCAAAGATCTTTTCATGATCTCTTTTGCCTCTAGTTTAGTTCTACCCCAATCCATCCTATACAGCTAAAACTTAAATCTGATTATGGCCTCCTCTGCTCAAGAATTTTCCATGGCTCCCCAGGGCTCCTGTTAAAGCTTAAACTCAGTGGCTTGGCATCTACAGGGTCCTCTCCAGATTCATTCTACACCCAGGTTCCATTTTACAACAGCTGAAATGCTCATGACTTTGGAGCATATCATGTATTCCCAGAGCCTTGGCCTGTGCCATTCCTGCAGGGTAGAATGTCCTCCTTTTGCTTATATGCACCAGACACATTGCTCACCCTTCAAGTCAGCTCCAAGGCCACCCCCTCCATGAAGCCTGCCAGGCAGACTGAGGGACCCTTCCTTGGGCCACTCACTGGCTCATGGCTGAGGGCAAGGGAACTACCTTTTTATCTGTGTCCCAGCACTTAGCACCATCTTTTGAACATAGTAAGTAGATGCTCAATAAATGTCTGATCTATACATCCCCTGACTTCTGATGAGAAGGAGGTTCCCGAGTCTGAGTCCTGGACCCACGAGCTGTGGCATCTTAGGTGAGGCCCTTAACCTCTCCATGCCTGTTTCCTCAGCTGAAACTCCACGACAGTGTTGTGAGAGTTAGATGGTTAGATGATACAGGAATAGCACCTCCCTGGCTCAGAGGAGGGTGTCCCACAAATGTTGGTTCCCCATCTCCTCCCTCTGTTTTGTTTACCCCAACCTCCAAGGCACCTCTCTTACTGGCAAGGAGAGGCTCCTAGAAATTAGATTTAGATACCAACCAAGGCTTCTACAGGGCAAGAGCACCTTCAGCTGGAGACGCTGACCCCCAGGTGTCATGTTGGGGCCTGGAGGACCTTCCTCTGTGCACCATGGGCCTCTGATGCTGTTCCCTCCCCATTCCTCCATCTGTTTAGAACTACCTGCCTTCAAGGTCCACACATAACTTTTCTTTCTCTGGAGGGCGCTCCCTCCATTCCTGTCCTCCCATGCCACCCAGCTGAGCAGTCCCCCATGCTCACCGACTGACCCAAGCAGACACAGGCCCCAGACACCTTGGTATATTTTTATTCAAACTCCAGATCCCCAGGCTTGGCCCAGCAGAGAGTATGTTCTAGCCAGTGGCAAAAAGTGATACAGCACGTCCGTTAATACTAATCATTTTAATTTAAATTAATAGCATTTCTGGAAGACAAATGCAGTTGATAGAAAATATAAAAACTTTTACTGTACAAATTTTACATCACATTCAAAAACGCAAGTGTGTGCCTTGTGGCCACAGAGACGCAGGGTTTGCACGCACTGACACAATCCTGGTGAACGGCACAAGAACCCCACAAGCTCCCTATCGGGTTTCACATTCACGTCTCCCCCTGACGCCCAAACAGTACAGAACAGGGGCTCACAGGGCACTCCACCCCTCTCTGGGATCACAAGAAATGCCAGGAGGGGCAGAGAGACTTCAGGACCCTGCAAACATCTTTCATTTGGCGACACAGAGCGGTCAGCATTGCTACCCACTGCTCACAATAGGGATCTCTCTAGGATTCAAGACCTCAAGTTGGATGGAGACCCAATGGCTTCAACTCTGGTGGCTAAAGGCAGCAGGGACAGACCCTAGGGTTTGGAGGTGAGGCTGGGAACTGGGGGCCCCTGAAGGGCCAACGTGCAGGCTGTACTCTCAGACCCCAGCAGGGGCCTCTGCAGCCCCCACAGCTCTCACCATGGAGATCCTTCCAGCTTCCCCTTCACAGTTGGCCAGGCGGGCTGAATTCACAGTATCTGCTGTCCTTCATGTGTTTCCAGGGCAGACAGGGAGAGCACACGGAAGGGCAAGCATGTCTTCCTAACTTCATTCACAGTCAACCAGAGAGAGGGGGAAGGGGGCTACGTGGGGGTATCCTCAGGTGCTTCTCATAAATGACAGGGAGACGCTCAGGCTAAGAGGCTGCCCAGGGCCTTGGAAAGGAAGGGGGTGACCTCAGGCCCTCAGCTACACCCTTGGGGCTCCTGGCAGATCATTAGTTCCCTAAGAGTGGGGACTGTGACCGCTCCCACCCCAGGCCCCCAGCACTTGCACAAGATACAGTAGGTGCTTGATGAAAGCTTCTTAAACTGACCCCTATGGGACACTCACAAGAAAAAACGAAGCGTGGACTGACTTCCCGTGGGCTGCAAGTCGGGGCTGGGGAGGCGCAACCAACCTGCTCAGCTGCCGTCCAAGCCCTGGGCTCCCCAGCATGGCCATGGGTTCAGAGTGCAAGGTTGACAGGCAGCAGACACAGGAGGTGGCTTTGGGTGGGGGTGATCGTGCAGAGGGCTGATGGGGGAGACCAAAGGCATGTTGGGGAGAAACGGATGGTCCTGCAGAGAAGACCCCCATGAACCGAACTCATTGGTTCCTGACTCTCATCGAACCCCCTGCACACTGAGCAGGGAAGGGCACGGGTCTGCGTGCTGAGGGGCAGCAGGAGCCTGGGTCCCTCGCGCTGCCTCACAGCTGTGCAGTCACAGCCAAGGGATGGTGGCCTAGGGAGGGGAAGATAGCCCATTTCACGATCTTTTGCCAGACTCCAGGGAGGGCCCTGGAGACCAGCTTTGCCAGGTGCATCTAAATGAAAGGAACCACACGCCTCCCCATCTGGGCTCAGAGCACGGACACCCGTTCTGGGTCCGAATCCGCCCACCTGGCCACTCTCCTCCCCCTTGGTCATTGGAGCCTAACACGATGTAACGCCCACTGAAGGGCTTCTTCACCACTTGAGACTTCTCTCTTCAGGAAACAGCTTCCAGTGAAGACAGGCCGGGTGCTCTCCCATCATGGACTCCCCAAACGGAGCCCTTCCTTCCGCTTCAAGCAGAGGCCTGGCACGCAGGCCGTGGGAAAGTTCTGCAGACCGCAGGACTCGCTAGGTGGCTCTGAATGAAGGGGGCACACGTGCCTCCTTCTTAGCTCTGGACATGGATTGGGGGGCCAGGAGTGGGCTGAGGGGCTTCAGTAGGACTGGGGAAGTGGGAGAGGTGGGCAGGCCTGGAGCCTTGGGTTTCTAAGGGGCCAGCCAGGTCACCCTGGGGCTGGGAGGGTAGCTGCTGCTGCTCCATCCCCTGCACCTCCTGCACCTGCCTTGTTCTCACGGAGCCTTCGTGGCACACACAGCCTTAGCTCTAGGGTCACATGCCAGTCAGGGGCTGGGACATGTCTAAAAAGCAGAGGTGTTTCCTTGGTGCCTTCCTGAAGGAAACATCTCTACAAACAATGGCAACCCCAGTTAGGTACCCCGGGGTCAGTGTAGATACCACTTGGATTTTACCTGTTTCTAAGTTTCCAGCTTGTATGGGCTGAACTACAGGGGTCAGAGGTGAACCCCAGCTCTCTGGGATCTGGTGACCCTCATAATTTAGCTTGGCTCCCAACTAGGGCCTGCTGTGCAAGAGGAGAGAGGCCTCTTGTCAGGGCAAGGGGTGCCCCCTGCAGAGGGAGACTCCCCGCTGACGGGGTATGGGGCCAGAGCAGCAGCCAGGTCCCCCCATCGCACCCCAAGAACGTCCACAGTCATGATGCACCTCTTCCTTGTGGCCCAGCTCGGGCTCACCGCCTGCAGGGCTCTCCAGGGGGACAGCCACTTCCACTGCCCCGGCCAAGGGTGCCAGCGCACCTGCGCACAGCCTGTCTTTATTATTACCTATTTGTAAAACATCGAGTTCACTCCGCAGAAACATACATGTAAACATTTGCTGCCTGTCAGGACAGGTCTGGTGGTTGGTGATGTCATTTTAAGGATCAGCAGGTACAGCTCCATCTCTGGGACCAAAGTGCTTTTTGTGAACAAAAGGTCTGAACCGAGGACTCTCGCTCCCATCCTGCAGCGCTTCAGAGAGAGGCTGCCGTTTCGCAGAGTGTTGCCTTTTGTGGTGGTGGTTTGGATGTTTTAGAAACACACTGAAGGAAAAAGAAACCGTGGAAAAACTGCACAGCTGGCTACATCTTTGGATTGCTGGACTCCAGGATGCCCAGGCCAAACCTTTCAAACCGGGGTACCACTTTGCTGCTATTAATGCTGCAGAGAGGAACAAAGACAAGGGTTACAGCCCTGCTGGTCTTGAGCAGCACTGGGGGGGGGGGGGACATTAGAGAAGGAGTGGGCCAGTTCCAGAGGGCCAGCCCACCAAGAAGTGAGGATGATTCCACCGCTGAGCTGCCCTGGTCATGCCTGGCTGCGGAGCTGAGCCTCGGCCACCCCCTCCTCCCGGAGGGCAGGGCTTGTTTATCTCGGAATCCCCAGCACCCAGCACGCCCAGGCACTGAGGTACTGCCGTGGGCTTGCCTGAACTGCAGCCTCCTTTGCAGCCCAGGAAAGCTCCAGCTCCAGGAGGAGCTGGGAGAGAAGAGAAACCCGACCCCGCAAGTGGACGGAGACATGATGTGTCCCTTTCAGATGCGGTCCTCCTGCACTGGAGTGCATAGGGGCCACCTGGGAGGCAGGCTGAAACGTGGGTTGCAGGGCCTGCCTCCAGAGACCCAGATTCAGGTCTCAGGGCCCTGGGAATCTGCATTTGGTAACCGCTGCCGTGACTCTGTGCGTGCCTGTCAGCCACACTCCTGATAAACACTGACTCAGTGTCTAGTACTTTCCATGTGCACTGGGTGACTCAGGGTCTGGTACTTTCCATGTGCACTGGGCAGATGTAAAGGGAGGTAACGTTGAGGGTAAGAAGGGGCAGGAGCTTTGTTTTATTAGTGAAACTGTTTGGAGACAGGCCACCCCTTGCTTTAGGACCGCATTCCTGAGTGTGCTGCTGAGAACAATTCCATGCCGGCGTCTCTTATGGGAACAGAACTTATGGTGTCCACACCACCAGCCCTGCAGAGGGGACCGGCCCTGCGCAGCTCTGAAATCATCCCACCCCTTGTTGGACAAGATCTCTACGGGTTAACAGCCAAGCAAACCCCACCCCCCTCCCCCGTACTTTGAACCCAGCCACTGGGAGGCCAAGTTGCCAGTTGGCAGGGGGGTGGGAGGAGGGAACAGATCTCACTGAGCTGTTAGTAGGGAGACAGGAGCACCCAAACAAAAAACGATACCACCCCGCAGAGGAACGGCTAGAGAGGACGAAGTCAGGTCCAAGGAGGCAGTTCTGGGGGGATTTGTTAGGGGATCTTCTGTGGAGAGCAGTTATTCAGGCACACACAGGCCGTGGAGAAGGAGGGCCAGTTTTAAAAACAAAGCGAAAGAAGTCTCAGGAGAGAAGGTTGGAGCAGCAGAGGTGGCGTCCCCTGGGTTAGTGCCCGTATCTCAGTTTGCGTTTGAGCAGAAGTTGCGGAGCTGAGTGCCGATTAGGAGGAAGAAAGCCCGAGGCACATGCGAGGCAGCCAGGCCTACAACCTAGGGGAGGAAAGAGAAGGGGAGAGCAGCGTAAGAACTGAGCCCCACGGGGGCCGGGCGGGGGGTGGGGAGCGGCCACAGCCTGGCCCGAAGGCAGGGGACCCTCTTTCCCTGCAGAGAGAAAAAGGGACACCCCTGCTCCATTCCAGGCTGGGCAGCAGCGCGCACATGGCAGGGAGCCTGGCACGAGGAACCCTCCCTGAATCCCAGTCACAGGATGTTGTACAGAAGTTGGCCACTGCACCCTTTGCCCCTCAGTCCTTGACTTTCAAACAGACTTCCTGGAGCTCACTATTTCTGCTCACTGCACTCCCCTCTTTAAACTCTGGCCAGAGGGCACCCTGGGGACTCAGACGATGATCCCAGTTCTCTCCCACCCAGGCACAAGCCATCGCCACAGTGGGTGGACAGAGGCCCTGGCACACGCTCTGCTTCTTCTCTCAGCCCAGAGAGAGAAGGACCAGCCTGCGGAGCCCTTGCTGGTGGCCTGACAGCCGCAAAAGCATCACTTTGGTTTATGAGGAAAAAACACACAAAGATGAGGTAGCTGGATGCAGGCAGAACAGGATGCAGGGTGTGCCAGGGGTAGCTGCAAACGGGCAGAGCAGGAGGGAAAGAACACAAGACACACTATTCCTCTAGAACTGGACAGGAGCTCTTAAAGTCAGGGTGGCCGTAACGTCCTTTCCCGTAGTATCGGCTCCGCCAGCGACTGGGAGTGGCCCCGCGATCGTTTTGCCAGATGTGGGAAAAGCGAAGTCCAGCAGGCGATGGAGTCGGGCCCCCAGAGCGCACAGGTGGGGGAGGAGCCGCAGGAATCAGGACGGCGGGGACAGGGGGAGATGACAGGACAGGCCATCGCATCAGCCACCCCCCGAAAATAAAAAAGCAACGCGACCGATGGGAAAGAAAAAGAAAAATGAGAATTAGAGGCTGAGTGTGCAGAAGTGGAAATCATGTACAGGAAGCTCTGACACGGGCTCATTCGGGTATGCCGGCGTTCTTTTAAGAGGCTAAAGCTGATCGTGTTGGGCCAGACACAGCCTTCGTCTGTGACTCAGAGAAGGTGGGGCTCTCTGGTCTTCAGGGAATCTGGGACCATCTCCTGAATGCCAGCAATCACCTAGCACTGCTTTCCCTTTCGAAGATGAGAAAACCGGGCCCAGACTGATAAAGGAGCTGCCAGACTGATAAACGGGGTCTGACAAGCCCGATCCTTGAACTTCCTGCGTGTCTAGAACCCCCGGCTCCTGGCCACTGCTGGGACAGCCTGTGCTCAAAACCCAGCTCCAGTGACTCTTCTGGAGACCCTCCCCCAGCTCCCTGGGTGGGCAGAGAGGCCCGTCTGTGCTCCCACAGAGGCTGTGCTTCCTCACAGCCCTCAGCACGTTGCCATCATTCCTCCATTCACTCAGCAAACCCGTCGAATGTCGGCTGAGAAACTACTGTGTTCCAGGGGCCATGCGAGGAGCCGGGAATACAGAGGTGACCAGACAGAGTCCTGCTGTGCAAACTTACAGCGTCTGTCTGCTTGTCACATCCCCAGTTAGACTGTGAACTCCTCACTGGCCAATGCCTGGCCTTGGCCTTGTTTCCCTGGGTGTGGAGCAGGTACTCAGCAATGGCTGGGTCAAACCCACACTTTTAACAGCAACATTCTATCACCCCCTGTTTGTACTGGACCCATCTTAAGAACAAGAGAGTAAATCTCATTTTGATTAATTTTGATCCTGAAATGCAGTACTCCCTAACCACACACGGTCATTCCTCCAGACCATCCCTGCCACTGGCCTAACAAAGTTCACCGCGTTTCTTCAGGTTCTCCCTCTTGTGGAGGCTGGTCTTGCAGCCCATTCTGGGCCTTACCTCACCTGCAGCTTGAAGCTGGTTTGCTTTGTTTTCAAGACGGGAGCTAGCAAACTATATATAAGCCACATCTGACTACAAAAAGGCTTTGACTATTTTAAGTAGTTGTTAAAGAAAAAGAAAAAAAAAAAAAACCCAACAACTAGTAACGTGTCAGAGACCCACAGGCACACATTCAGGATCTGGCCCTTTCCAGAGCAAGAGCAGTGCTGCTGGGCCCGCGCAGCCGGGCAGCAGGTGCGAGGCCGGGCGCAGCTCCAGGGGCCCGGTGGTGACAGTCCAGGGGCCCATGCAGGTGCCTGGCGACTGGTGCCGCAGGGGCCGCCTTGGGTGCGGGGCGGACAGGCTCTTCCTCTGTCTGCGTGCTAGGGCTGCAGGATACCTCACTTTCAGAAAGTGCCCTTTGCCTTTTAAAAAGTTTAAAGCAATGCACCTTGCCCGGGGGCCCAGCCACATGTGGCCCGCCACGTGTTTCTGTACCATCCACAAGCTAAGAATGGTTTCCACCTTTCTAAATGGATCAAAGGTAGATTTCGTGACATGTTGGGATTCCACGGAATTCATGTTTCGGTGTCTGCACGCAGTGCCTGGGGGGCGCGCGGCCAGCCGCTCCCATCGCGGACCACAGTGCTGGGCCGAGGGGAAGGACACGCCGGAGAGACAGGGGGCTGTCATCACGGCTCCACACCGTCCCAGTGACAGCAGCTCTGACTCGAATTTCCCTCTGAGCCTGAAATACTTCTCATCTGGCCTTTTACAAATGCGAGTGCCCCACCCCCCGTCCTGTCCAACCCTCACTTTTTAAAGCTCTGGAAACTGAGGCCTGCAGTAAGGAAGGCCTTCCTGAGATGTTCACGCAGCATGTGTTTGTGCAGAGGAGGCCAGAGGACGAAGGAGAAAGGGAATGAGGTAGAACACAGAAGAGACGGTGGGTCTCCACGGCCCAGGGGAGGCCGCCCCAGCTCCCTGGGGGACAAAGGGCTATGTCATTAAGGCAGAGGGCTATGTCACTACACAGAAGCAGGGACAGGCTGCCAGCACCGAGGTACCGCATGAACCCAGGCCATGGGATCCCCATAAAAGGTGGCTGATTTGGGGACTAGAAAGCTCTGTCTTGAGTCTGCGATGCTTTAAAGTATAGCCCCTCTGCTGATTCTGGTACCCAGGTTGCTCTGACTGCCAGCTGGCCCACCTGGCCCTGTCCTAGGCAGAATCTTCTCGTCTGGTCCTGGTCTAGGCCCAGCATCAGCACTGCCCCGAGAACAGCAATAGGTGAGTTCTCAGAGGAGAGCTAGAGATAGCCATCTGTCCAAAGGAGTCTCCGAAATGAAGGTGGTGAATGAGATCTTGGCATCACTAGGGAGGGACAAGTCACCCCTGGCTAATCTGCTTGGAGCATCCCCCACAGCCTTGGGCATGCAGGGTGGATGGTGCCCTCTAAGACCCTGGATGAGGCCACCCTTTTGGCCAGCAGGTTTGGTCACTGAAGGGGTACTCACTCAGCAGACTTCCAGAAGTGCCCGGGGTGGGAGAGCCGCCGGTTCAGCTTGGGCAGTTTCTCCAGCATGTCCATTAGCAGCGTGAAGCTGGGCCTCTCCTGCAGCTCAAAAGCCCAGCAGGCAGACAGGATCTCCTGCGGGCAGAGCATGCGTTAGTTGGTGTGGGAGGGAGCTGCCTGAGAGGGGAAGGCACAGCTGGGGCCTCTGCACAGGGTCCCTTTCCTGCTCATAAGCACCCCCAGCGGGTTGTCCATTGAGCTGATTGGCCTTCTCTGGAGCAGGGCTGAGAAATGACTGAATTTCAGAAGAGCTCGCATGCTTGCAGTTCAAAATGAAGTGCACAAGCCTATCCCCCCTTCTTTCTCCTTAGACCTCCCTGGAATAACAGTAGTGAAGTTGAATAACAGGTAACAGAAAAGACATCAGAAATGAGGCCACCCACTTTTGCGACGGGAAGTGGAAGGCAGCGTGTGGGCAGGTGAAATGCAGGATGTTCTGAATGTGCATGGGGTGGGTCTGCAGCAGGAGGGGCCCCAGCCATACAGGAATGGTGGCCGCAGGACTCCATGCAGGGTGGCGGTGAGCACAAGCACCATGGCAGCCCCGAGTGTCCCCAGAGCAGAGCCTCTCACTCTGGCACTTTGCTGCCTACTCTCGGGGTCCATGTGTAACATGGCGCAGCCCTTCAGCCTTTCGAGTCTGGATAACCACCTGTGGGCAAACAGGACTGCACACACAGTGGGCGGAGGTGCCCACCTGACAGAGCAGGAAGGGCCCATCCCCTGGCACTCAGAGACCCAGGCTTTTGTTCTTAAACATGACTGGACCCCACGGGATTGCCCCGCGTCGCAGGAAAACAGGACACTAAAGATGAATGGACCAAGCCACCGACTGGAGGAAACGGTGCGTGCATGCGAACGCGCGAAGACGCTACTTTATCCATAAAGCCAGACCAGGATGAAATAAAAAAAAAGCAATCAACAAAGTGAAAAAGTGCTTGCAATTAATAACGCAACTTCTGAAATAAAACATTAGGCAGAAGTACTAGAAAATAAAATCAAGGAAATGCCCCAGATTGTGTTGTTCCTACCCAATTTTAAGTAGGAATGGGAAATATGAAAGAAGGTAAAAGACATGGAAATTCCCTAAGAAGGACCAAATTCTGTCTAATGGAATTTTCCACAGAGAAAACAAAGAAACCAGGGCAGGAAACTATAAAAGCCAGAATAAAAGCAAATGTCTCAGAAACTTGAGAGAAACAGGAATCTTCAGCTGCCAAGGCCCATCGTCGTGCGCCCAGACACCCACCACAGTTACTCGGACCACCCAGGCTGCACACCGGTGCCCCTGCTCGGCCTCACCCGGGGTTATCACTGACTGCACCGGAAGTCGACCTCGGGGCTCCCTGCATCGCTGCGTCAGGGCAAAGGTGCTTACAAACCGTAACGTAGAGAAACCATGAAAAGTACGCAGCCACATGAGGTCGGCAAATGGATGATGACTTGGTATTTTAAAATCAAATTTTCTGTGGAAACTTCCATCAGCTCTTGAACGGCAGAGGGAAACATGGAGGAAGATTTGATACCGAAGCATAACCCTACTATTTGTATTTTGTGCTGTGATTTTTTAAAACTCTTTTTTCCTTGTAACACACAGAGCTTTACTACCTTTCCAACTTCTAGTTCAACTGAAACCATTATCTTTATTTCCTTCCAGTCTTTTTTTAAAGACAATTTTTATTGTTGTTGTTAAAGAAAATGGTTAACCGTGGGGTAATAAAGACACAGTCCCTTCTGCCAGCAGCAAGGAGGCCTGCCTGGCCCAGGGTGCCTCCAGGCCCCACGTCTGGGTGAGGGACCAGAGTGTGGCCCAGCCCTGTGCCCACGCCCTGCCCTCCAGCACGCCTTCCCTCTCCCAGAACAAACAGGTGGCTACTCACAGTGACTTCCTTCCCCAGGCTGACGGAGGCCAGGACACGCTTCATTCCCTCTCCACTTCCAATCTGCCAGATCAGGGCCTCTGCAGCTTGGTTCTTAAAGGGCCAGTCTCTTGCCTGCAGCTCATACCAAACAGTCCTGTGGAGACCACCCACACAGCGTGAGCTCTTGGCCCACTCAGACCAGCTCACTTCCAGGGGCTCCTGCTACCACAAAGCCAGGAGCCCAGCCAGAGCCTCCAGATCCTTCCCCAGCCTTCCTCACCCACCCGGCATCGGGGAATGCCTCGAGGGGTCCTCCCACGTACTAGGGGATCCAGGGCACCCTGCTTGCATCATGTTAAAAAGTCTGGGGCGGTGCCGATTCTGAACAGAGATCCTGCTATAACGGTTAACCTCAGTGGGGCAGGTGCCTACATCCAAGGTTGTTTGAGGAGCAACAGAGATGCTAAGCCCAGTGCCTGGCTCACACTGGGGCTCCAAAAATGGTAAGGTCAGGAGAGAAGAGACCACCGCCAAGGGAAGGATCCCTGAGAGGCTATAGGGTGAGGCCTCGCTCAGCCTCTCCAAGCCCGTGTCCTCTCCCGACTTATCTGGACGGGGACTTTCTCTGTTAGACCCACTGTCCAACATGGGGGCTGCTGAGCAGCTGACATGGGGAGAGTGGAACTGAGGTGTGCTGTTAGGTGGGAAACGCACACCGGAGTCTGAACACTTTGTAGGGTAAAACAGCTTAAATTTTAATTTTGATTATGTGTTGAAATTATCGTATTTTGGATGTACTGAGTTAAATAAAATATTACTGAAACTGACTTCATGTGCTTTTCTTCTTTCATGTGTCCAAGTGAAAACTTTATGTATCCGGCTCACATTATACAGGGAGGGGCAAGAGTAGGTTTGCAGTTGTTTGTAGGGAAAACAGTGCAATAAATAAATAATAACGCAGGGACAAACTGCGGTGCACCCACACAACCCCAAAGCTACTTCTGCCTGCCCTGTGTTCTCTATCTTTCTTGTGGTCAGCTTCATGGGCCACCAGAGTGGCTGGCAGGACATCCCCACTTCTCCCACTGCGACAGTTCTTAGCTCTGGACAGTGTCCTCACGGGGCAATGGGTGAGACCAGAAATGACCTTAGTTCCCATGAAGCAGCCCTACAGGGAGGTGCCCCTACCCTGCCGTTTTACAGGTAGGGAAAGGGAAGGTCAGCAACGTGGTCTCTCGCCCCACGAGCAGCAGAGCCAGGGCTCAAAGCACGCCTCCCCTGCCCAGCGGGGCGCTCGCTTTTGGCCACAGTTGGCCTTAGAGCCCCAGGAAGAGGGCCTCCTCACCCAAATGCATAGATGTCAGCAGCTTTGGAGAATGGCAGCTGATCCTCGTCTTTCCCAGGGGTCATCTCTCGAACGATCTCAGGAGCCAAGTAGCACAGCCAGTCGTGTGACAGCTTCAGCTGGTTCTCACGCCTAGAGGCCGAGAAGCCAGGGAAGGACACAGGCCTTTCAGCGGCAGCAAAGGGGCCTGCCTGGCGCACCTGTGCCCCAGGGCCGGCATACCACCCACACGCGGTCCAGGGAGGCAGCGAGGATCACACCGGTGCCTTCAGGGACTGTCACAGAACAGTGAAGACCAGGCTCTTCCAGGAAGGAAGGCCGACCAGGGGTCTCGGTGGGGCGCTGCACTTGAAGGTGCTGGGGCGACTGGAGTATGTCTCTACACAGGAAATCAGATCTGCCTGTGCTTCTCACAGATGCCACTCTGCCTCCTGGGGGTCCCCCAGATGCTGGGGGAGGAGCCTTTCTCCCCACCCCTACCCCTTCAAGACTTGGGGAAGTAACACCTGACATTCTTCCTCATATTGGGGACTTGAACCCTGGTCCTCTGCCCAAGTTGGTAAACGTGAGTGAGGGGACCCAGCCTCCATGGGGACCCAGCCTGAGAAGCAAGTGTATTAGGAAACCACATGTCACCCGAATCTGATTCCGGACCAGAACCACAAGGGCAGGATCAAAGCAAGCCTGGCCTTTCCTCCAGGGAGGGCTGCTCCCCAGCAGCAGAGAGCGGGAGTGCCCAGACCTCGGCAGCACCCAGGCCCAGCCGGCACCACCCAAACTGCCCTGTCCCGCCAGATGCCCAAGGCCTACTCACCGTCCCTCCCGGACCATGCCCGACATCCCGAACAGCCCGAAGTCTGTGATGACCACCTTGCCATTGTCGTAGAAGACATTCTTGGATTTGAGATCTTTGTGCACGATGCCCTTGGCATGCAGGTACCCCATGCCCTGGAAGACAGCGCACCGCACATCGGGGACGGGGAGATGAGGACTGGCAATACCGGGGAGCAGGAGGCCTTACCCAAACCCCCTCATTTAATCTTCACAATGTCATGCAGGGGAACTGGCTTCATTTTACAGATGAGGAAACCGAGCTCAGAGAGGGGAGGGCACCTGCTCCAGGCTGCACAGCTGAGATCTGGTTTCGGGCCAGTCCCTGCCCTTTCCGGGCCTTCCTGCTGTCCAGCTTCCAACTCAGACTCAGGGAGCGTGTGACTTGTGGAGGGGGCATACACGGGAGGCAGGGGGTCAGGAAGTATGTCAAGTGTGAGCAGACCATCTGTATTAAGTCATAAAGGACCTGAGTAGTGTGGGGTCCTTTAGGCTGCACCCAGCAGGCCTCTTCCCTCAGGCTGGGCAAGGGCTCAAGGCGGGGAACTGAGAGAAACTCCCACAGAAGGAGTCCCCAAGTTCAGGAGGTCCCAATATCTGTGCTATCATCAGAGCCCTGGACTAAGAGCAGAAATCCGGGGTCCAAGTTCCATCTCAGCTCACATTCTAATTTGCTGTGCGGCCCTGGACACTCAACTTCTCTGAGCCTCAGTTTCCTCATCTGTCACGCAAAAGGTGGATGGAGGTGGGCGATTTCTAACCAACACTCTGTTTGGACTGAACCCCGACTGGCCAGCAGTATGGGGGACCCGACATAGGCACGATCTCATCCGAGGTCCACACTGCCTTCTAACACCAAACCCAGGGCTCCCGGATACCCCGATGCCCTTGGGAACAGGGGCAAGACGCCAAGACTGAAATGCCCACCCCGGCCTGCTCAGAGAGAGGCCTGTGTAAATCCCACCCACTCCAGGAAGTTCCATGCGAGATACGAAACCTCTCTGGCTTCGAAGTTATTTGGGCTTGGGGTGGGAAGGTAGATAAGCCATGTTTAGGAAGCAGAAAGAATGAGCGTGAGGCGGAAACAGACAGCACTTAGCCGAGGCCAGAGCTTGGTCCAACTCGGTCTGGAGAAGGTCAGAGAAGAATTCACACAAGGCACATGCTCTTCTGCGAGAGACAGGAGGGCACAGGGTCCACTGTGACCACCTCCCTCAGGCCCGCTGACAGCTGTCACGCTGCCGCAAAAGCAGGGAGTTCCAGAAAAGGGTGACTTGCTCCTCCCCAAAATGTCCTGAATGCAAGACAATCCTTCTTAAAACATCTGCCCATTTCCCAAAGCAAAGCAATTGCACACGCCTTCCTCGGTGGCCTGCGAGCCAAAGACTTCACCTCGTATTGAGCAGGGACCAGCTGTGTGTCAGAGGACAAGTCGCTGCACCTCTCTGAGCCTTGCTTATAAGAAAGGTGCCACCACCTCAAAAGACCAGCTTGAAGAGACAAGATAGAAACCACCTGGGTCCGGGACACAAACTCTCCTTCATCCCATGGTTTCACAGTGTTTCCAGGGAGGCTCCCGGACTGAAAACTCGCTAACCAAAGTCAGGCCCCTTCTGCTGCATTTCGAGACTCAGGGTATCAGAGATGAGCACAGAAGGAAGTGGCTTAGAAGTTCCCAGCAAAAGGCCAAAGGACAGAGAGAAAAATGAAGAAAAACAAAACAAAACAAAACAAAACACGCACACAAAAAAACCTAGCAGAAGCAGCTTCTGGCTGTGCAGTTACAAAACCTTTGAGTAACTTTTTTTTTAATTCTTACCCAAGGATATGTGTTGTTTGTTTGTTTGTTTGCTTGCTTGTTTGTTTTTAGGGGCGGGGGGGAGAAACGCATCTACACAAAACCAGAGGAGCGCGCGCCCTGCCCCGGTGCTCCCGTTTCTGTCTGGGCCTGCCGCTAAGTGAGCGACAAGCAAGTTCTCCTTTCAGTTTAAAAAGTTTCTTTTCTTCTTCTTTGTTTTAAATTAATTTGAGAGAGAGAGAGAGAAACCGATTTGTTCCACATATTTCTGCATGCTCTGGTTGACGCTTGTACCTGCCCTGACCAGGACCAAACTCGCAGCCACGGTGCTCGGGGGTAATGCCCTAACCAACTGAGCTGCCCACCCGGGGCTGTTTTTCTGTCATTTTTATTTCACTACTTTAAATGGATGAAAGAAAGAAAAAGGGCTCACTGAGTTGAGCCTGTCTTCTTGAAACCTGGATTTGGGAACAACAGGGCAGAAAGTGTGGGTGCTCCCGGCAGCAGCCCACAGAGAGCCCCCCTACCAGATCCTCATTGGTATCCCCATTCTATAAAGGAGGCATCCAAGGCTGAGAGGCTAAACCACCTGCCCAAAGTCACACAGCTGGTGTGACCAGGACTCACACTTGGGCCATCCGTCTTTAAAAAGTGCTGCACTGCTGCTTGACCAATCCAAGTCCACTGCTGACCTAGTTTCCAGCTCGTGGCTCCAAATGGATGAGACATAAATGGAGGGAAGAAGATGGGGTCCCACCCTTGAAGTGCCCCAGCTTAGCGGGGAGACAAGGCCGTCACCCTGACACAGGCAGGCAGGGCAGGCGGACACCCCTTTACCTTGATGATCTCCTGGGCAATCTGCCTGGTCTTGTTGATGTCCAGAGAGATCTTGGGGTCCCTCACAAACGAGTGTAGCGTCCGCCCCTTGCAGAAGCTGTGTGGAGAGCGGTGGGGTCAGGCAGCGGCCGGGGCCAGCACAGCAGCCTGACCCCAGGAGGGGCCGTGGGCAGAGCTGTGCCGCTGGCCTCTGAAGGGCTCTCACCAACCCCCGGACCTCAGGCACCAGAATCCTCGTTCTTAACCAAGCCTGCGCCCATTCCTTCGGGGGCCTGGCCTGAACCTACAGAAACATTCCCACAGGCAGGCACCCCCCTCCCGAGGCCCAGGGCCCGCCCACCCCAGAACAGGAAACCCAGTTCACCCAGGCCCCTGGTGATGCACAACAGCCCACCCACAGGGGTTCAAGGCAGGTGAATGCAAACGCCGACAGGAGGGATCTGGCCTTTTAGGGCAACCACAGGGCAGGGGCGGGGTGCCAAGCTCACTGTAACGATGCTCATGATCATTTCTACTGTTTCCTGGTCACAGAGGTCACTGTAATGAAGGAGTGTACGAGGAGGGGACGGGGTGGAAGGGCCTGCCAGGGCGTCAGCGTGACCACTGGACAAGGGCCTGCATTTCAGGGTCTCCATCCACACTGACCCCTAAAGCCTGAGGAGGAAGAGCCCAGAGAGAATGTGTGGCTCATTCTCCAGGGGGAAGCTGACTTACGCCACCTGAGGAAGGGGCAAGATTTTAGGAAGGTTTCCAAGCAGAGAAGATTCTGGGGGCCTCAGAACCTGAGAACAGGATGAGGGTCTGGAAGAGTGGCAACAGTTCCTAATCTGTGTTCCGGTACCTGCAGAATATTCTAGAACATGCTACATTTTTGTTACTGAATGCTTTGTTATGTTATCATATGTATTCCCTTTAGGCATACTCAGATAATTTATGGAACTGGGTGGGTAAGATATGGAAGGACGGAGGAAGGATGGACGGACAGATGGACAACGCTGGGGGCTGCGGAGCTGGCACAGCCACAGTAAGTACAGTTCCCTAAAAGCCCCCACTGTCCTGTGGTGGGACCCCATCACGCAGTGTGGTGGCCTGGCGCTCTCGCACTGCTCAGGAGTTCTGGTGGGTGGTTACTTACGTCTGTTTCTGATAAACAAACAAAATGGAAATTAAGTTTTACTTAGTAAATATAGTTTGTTTGAGGAGAAAGTTTTCTTAAAGCATCAGGTCCAGCTATAGGGAATGTCACCAGAATATTAATGAGGATTCCCTTGGCTCATGGGATTAAAGTGATTTTTAGTTTCTTCTTGAAACCTCCATGTATGTTCCAAAATTTCTTGATGAACCTCGTATTGCTTTTCCCTGATTTTATTTTTTGAAAGATTTTATTTATTCATTTTTAGAGAAAGAGGAAGGGAGGGAGAAGAGAGAGGGAGAGAAACATCAATCAGCTGCCTCCTGTATGCACCCTGCGCTGGTCAAACCCACAACCCAGGCATGTGCCCTGACCAGGAATTGAATCAGCGACCTTTTGCTTGGTGGGACAATGCCCAACCAAGCCCCACTGGTCAGGGTGCTTTTTCCTGATTTTAGAAATAAACACCCAACAACAACTTTTTTAAAGCCAGGGGCTAAAATCAGGGGGGTGTTTCAGTTTCACACCCCCTGGCGCTGGGGGGCAGGGACACACATGCGGCGACACCAGGTGGGAGAGGAAACTGGTGAACCCTTCCTGAACTGGAAACGGGCAGCACATCCTCTGACCCAGCCCAGCACATGTCCTCACAGATGGTCACCAGAATATGGACACTTGGTCACGACGACGAAAGAGTACTGGTGAGATTAGGGGACAACCAGTGATCCGCTCGAGGGAGAACCCAGAACCCGGCCGTGTGACTCCGTTCCCAACCCCACTCTCCCTTTGGCGACACCAAGTCAGTGGCCTGAATCAGCTGTGGCAAGAGTGTTCACACCACAGGAACCGGCAGCTGCCACGAACCAGGGCTTCCTTCCCAACAGCCCGGGAGCTGACACCCCAGCATGCTGCTGGCTTTAGCCACATCATGGGGACACCGGGCAAGTGACAAGACTACGGTGGACCTCAGACCTGCACTCAAGTGACAAGAGCAAGGTGTGAGCCAGTATGGTCTCTGCCATGTGTTTTTACAAAGGAGCAGGTAAATAGTTTAACAACACGAGTATATGTAAATTCTTCGTTCTATTCCGTCTCCAGTGGCCACGTGTGGGGAGGGGCACCCTGTTGGCACAGGAGCGGACTGGCTGTTATTTCGTACCTTTCTGCAGCATTCGACTTTCCTCTCTCCTTGCCCATCCTTTGTTTACTTAATTTTTAATGTCAATAGTGTTATACGATGGGGAAATTATATCCCATTTTTCACACCTGTCTACATGAAAACTTCCAAGCCCTCCAAAAAAGGTGAACTTCTTTGCCAGTTATAAAAACAGTCATGGGAATGTTACATACAGACAGCATAGGAAACACAGTCAATAATATAACTGCACATGGGGCCAGATGGACTTACTAACACGACCACTTTGTAAGGTATATAAATTAACATAATATTGCATGGCAACTGCAACTGAAAACTAAATAGAAGAACAAAACCCTTCCACACCCTCCAGGGCACCCAAGTAAGTAAAAGGCCCCAGGGAAGGGGAGGCTGGGGCGGCCCCAGGGCGAGGGTTACCTGGTGATGATGGCCAGGTGGGGCGGGTTCATGCAGGCCCCCATGAAGAGCACCACATTCTCGTGCCGCGTCTGCCGGTAGTTCATCACCTCTTTCTTGAACAGCTTCAGGTGGTCCTGGTTGTGGCCGTCCATCTCCAGCAGGCGGATGGCCACCTCGCCGTGCCAGCGGCCACGGTGCACACGGCCCCAGCGGCCCTGGCCGATGGGCTCGCCCAATTCCACCTGCTCGAAGGGGATGTCCCACTCCTGCAGGTACACGCTGGTCTGGCTGGCCTTGCGCGAGATGGGGCCCCGCCAGGGCCGGCGGGGGCTCGGCAGGTCGTCCACCTCGTCCTCGTCGTCTTCTGCCTCTGACTTGCCAGCCTCTGGCTCCTCAGCCTATAAGGAGGAGGAATAGAGAGGGGAGTGGATCTGGGCTCAGCTGCCTCCCCTACCCCCGATCCCCCACCAGGTAAGGGAGGAGGACAGGAATGCGGTCAGGAGGCCAGGGCTCTAGTCTCAGCCCGGCACTGGCTTGCTGTGGACAACAGGCAGGTCACTTAGCACCGTGGAGCCTCAGTGTCCTCGCCCACAAAATATGGCCCTCGGCCCTGGTGGGCCCTGAGGCCCTTCTTCCACCTGGCACTCCTAGATCTACCTACCAGTGACTAGGGAAGAGTGTTAACATCCCCGGCATGAAGAATTTAACCACATTCATTCTTTCTGGGTATTCTTTTGTTTAAATAGAGTTTCTGTTAACATTCTGCTAGTGCTCCCGGGAGCCGGGCTCAGCCCACACTGTGGTTCAGGGGTCAAAGCAGTGGTCTTTGCCCTGGCTACAATCAGAATCACCTGGGGAGCTTCGATACCAGGTGCCTGACCTCTCTGCAGACAGGATGACGCAGTCTCCAGGGCTGGGGCCCCAGGCTGCCAGACTGGGGGTGGGAACCATGGAACTTAGGAGCCTACTTTAGCGCCCAAACAGAAAAGGAAGCTCACTTCGTTGCATTCCTCATCATTCTTCCCGGCCGCTCACACCCGCCCACACCTGCTACAGCAGTCACCTGAGATGGCCCCTGCCTGGGCCCAGCGCCTGCACCGCCTGACCCCCTGCGCGTGCTGAGATGGGCAGAGGGAGGGAGGGGAAGGAGAAGGTGCTGTCTATGGCTTACCTCCACCTCATGATCCTCCAACACGTCTGCTTTTGGCTGGTTGTCGAGCCTAAAAGTGAAACAGGGTTCGTCAAGGAGACCCTGAGGGTGGGCCACTCCATTCTCAGCTGGGCAGGGGACTCCCCAAGTGAGGTCTGAGCAAAGGCCCCCAGGCCTGGGTCCTTGCTTTGACCCACCTGGCTGTGGGAAAGGCAGTCCGGATGCTGTGGGAACAGCCAGGAGGCCGAGGCCCAGGCCCCACTCCCCTTCTCCAGACTAAACTGAGGGTGGTGGGGAGGAGGGTGGGCAGTAGCCACCAGGGCCCCTTCAAATCTGACAGTCAGTATGAGGGCTCCAATCCCAAGCACAGAACTTGAAATTCTACTGGAGAAGTGGTTCTGTCACATCCTAGCTGTGTGACTTTAATGCAATTTCTTAACCTCTCTGAGCTGGCTTTCCCATCTGCACATCGAGGATCACAACTACTTCAACACCTGCTCGGGAACACGAGTCAGGTGCTCAGCACGGCATCACACGGAAAATGGGCTCCGAAAGCAGGAGCTATTTTGAGTAGGTTTCTATAACTCTGAGTGCCCTTTGCGTCCTCCTCCTGGGTCAGGTTTACAGCCTCTTCCAATGCCGACTGCACTGATAAGAGGCTAATCAAATCTGTGTGGCCGAGCACAGGGGCCCAGAGGGTGAATGAGCCCAGAGAGTTTGCCGTTTGCCATCTGGCAGGCCCAGGTACACTGCAGAGTGGGAGGTTGGGGATTTGGGGGCAGGGGGATGACAGGGATGTGGATCCAGCTGTCACAAATCCCCACGGAAGAGAAAGGGGACACAGCACAGGAATGCCTACCGGGTGCTGTCCGCTGCGTCGGGGAATGGGGCTGCCGGTGGAAATGCTGAAATGTCTGGAGGAAACAGAAAGTAAACATGAAGCGAGAGACCGCTTTCCCACTCCCCGCAAAGGACACAGCGCTTACACACAGGGAAGTGGGTTCTCCCCCAACAGCCCCACACAGGGCAAGCACACCTGTTCCCCAGACCCTTTCCGCTAGGGTCAGCTTGTGCTTTTCCTGAGACCAAATGCAAATGCAGCCTCTACAGCACTTGGGGTGTCCCAGGAGGGGACCCAGGTGTGCCAGGAGGCTGAGACTTCTCAGTTAATACCACTCCCCTGTGGTCAAACTGCCTCATACAAGCAAGTGGCGAAAGTGAACCGGGCTATTCACTGGAGGCTGGGGCTGACAGCATGAACCCTTGAAAGCTGACTCTTTCACTGAGGCCAGCAGAGGAAGAAGGCAGGACTTGTAGGTGGCTTGTTAGTGACACCTGCTGCCTGTCACCATTCCTGGGAATTTCTGTTGGGAGCTGGAGCCCCCGCCCCCTGGGCTTCCAGGTTTGGTCCACTGCTGGATGGCTCTGCAGGGACAGGAGGAAACGCACATACATCAGCCGGGGCTGGCCCTGCGCCTGGGGCTTTCCCAGGTTTAGCACCGAGAGTTGCACTGGGAACACCAGACAGACAATCACCCCAGGGTGTAACCAACATGTCACAAGCTGAACTCTCCACAGCTGCTTCTGCTGCCAGCCTCCTTCTGTAATCTCCACCTCCTTAAATAGCACTCAGGGAGCGGCAGCCCCGGGGCTGGGGGTGCAGCTTGCTTGTTCCTCTTTTATCAGCACAAGGACACTTACTGGAGTTAGCAGTGGCCCAGGCTAATCTCTCCCTGCCTTCTGGGTCAGTGAGCCTCCCCATCAGCCATCACACCTCCCTGGACCTCCCTCCTGGGCCTTCTCCCAGCCTACCCCTGAAGGCCACCTGAACCACAGGTTCTCAGCATCCCACAGACTTAAAGATGTGAGAGAGGCCTGGGCCTTCTCACCAAGGAAACGCACACATGCACCCACCATCCTGTGCACAGTTTCCGGGGATCCTGGACCCTGGGAGCCTCTGCTGAGGCCTCCAGCCGACATCCAACATTGTATCATGTCCGTAGACTGCCAGGGCGGCCCGGAGTTTCTACCCATCCGCATTGCTCAAATGACTCCACAGAAGGAAAACACAGCAGGGGTGGGTGTTCAGGGAGAAACAGCACTACAGGTGGGAGGGCAAAATGCCTCTGAAGCCTCATATTTCTCCTTAAACACAGAGAGTACACTTTGCACTCTGCTCCAGAATGTGTCCCTATTTGCTTTGATAGAAATATATTTTCCTCCCCTCCCCACAATGTATCTTTGGAGCAAAACAGACCCTTCTGGAAGGAGAGGCAGGTCTTCCCAATGCTTTCAGGTACTCCCCTGTGCACCATCCTAGAGCTGGTTACCAGGGAGGCTCCTGCAGCAAAACTACAGCAAAAACTGGCAGGAAACCCAAGGCAGCTCAGGGAGCCTGCCCTGACCCCAGCCTGCACATGCCTGCAATGCCATGTGGGTGATCCTGTGAGAACTAACAAATGCTCCAAGTCACCCCCCTAATAGAAGTGGTAAGGGCACAGGAAAGCCTGGAATAACCAAAATACCATGACTTCAGGACAGACCTGTTTAACCTAGGAAAAAAAAACAATTAGCTAGTCTTTGTCTAAAACACATAGAACCTTCATATGGCTAAAGTAAGAATTAAAGTTGCAGAATTCTTATAATAATGCTTGCCACCTTCAGCTAGAGAAACCAGGGCTAATTGAATAAATGGCTTAGGGGCTGGAATATGGTCAAATGCAATGACTGGCTCATAGTAGGTACACAAATCAATTTTGTACAAAGGAATCAATGAAATCATCTTACTGAATTGAAAGTTTTTCCTTTAAAAGTTCGGAGAAAGCGCCGCAGCCTCACAGGCCCTGCCGCGACTAGATAAAACAAACAAACAAACAAACAAAAAAAAACCCCAGAAATGGAAATGGCTCAAACCGGAGAACAGATCAAAGCCCCAGAGCCAATTTATCTAAGCGATGAAGAGATTGCCAACCTATCAGATGCACAATTCAAAACCCTGGTAATCAGGATGCTTACAGATTTGGTTGATTTTGCTCACAAATTAG
>PVKU01014362.1:0-23427 GCA_004027475.1 Anoura caudifer
TTGTGAGCAAAATCAACCAAATCTGTAAGCATCCTGATTACCAGGGTTTTGAATTGTGCATCTGATAGGTTGGCAATCTCTTCATCGCTTAGATAAATTGGCTCTGGGGCTTTGATCTGTTCTCCGGTTTGAGCCATTTCCATTTCTGGGGTTTTTTTTTGTTTGTTTGTTTTTTTGTTTTATCTAGTCGCGGCTGTTATGTAGTGAGGGGTGGAGCCTCAGGTGTTCCCCAGGGCGGGACAGCCCGGTCGCTGGGAAGTGACGCTGTATGTGGGGGCGGGGTCTGAGAGGAGATAATGGCGGTTGCTTTACTCACTCTCAGATTCCAGTTCCTTTCACCGCTTCCCCTTTGCCTGGATTATCCGCACGTGAATGTGGGACCACCCGGTCAGCCAGCTGCCTTGTGCGGCCTCACTGGTTCTGCACAGTTGCTGCCCCGTGTCCGGGGTCTGCTAGTCGCCGCCTGTGCACCTGGGGGCTGCCAGCCGCTGCCTGCGTGCCCGTGGGAACCTCCGCTTTTTCCTGCCGCGACTCCGCCCCTCTTACCGGTCTGGATAAATCGTTGTTGGACTTCCAAACAGTTTGATTTTCTGAGATCTGGTTGTTTTCTTGTTTCTAAATCTTTGTTGTCCTTAATTTGGTTGTGAGAAGAGACACAGTGCGTCTGCCTATGCCTCCATCTTGGCCGGAAGCCTCAGGAGAGGCTTTTAAAGGGCCCGCATGGTCCTAGAACAAGCGCAAACCCACCCGCTCTGGGAACCACCACCAGGGCAGCAGCTAGAGGGGTGTCAGTCACATACAGGAACGGGGTGAAGTGACTGGAAAAGGGTCAAGTGCTGAGCAAGTTTCAGCATCATTGCCCTCTCACCACTCTCTCCCCCCCATACAGAGCCACAAAACAGTGAAGCGGGTTTTCCCACCCTCACAAATACCTAAGGCTCCGTCCCCCATACAACTTAACAGGTGCACTAAGAGAGGGAATTAAAGCAGCTCTACCTAATACACAGAAACAAACCCAGGGAGGCTGTTAAATAGAGGAGACAAGGAAACATGGCCCAAATGAAAGAACAGAACAAAACCCCAGAAAAAGAACTAAACGAAATGGAGATAGCCAACCTACCAGATGCAGAGTTCAAAACGCTGGTGATGAGGATGCTCAGAGAACTCACTGAGTACAGCAACAGCGTAAGGGAAGAAATGAAGGCTACACTAAGTGAAATAAAGAAAAATCCGCAGGGAACCAACAGGGAAGGAAAGGAAGCCGGAGTTCAAATCAATGATCTGGAACATAAGGAAGAAACGGTCAACCAGAACGGATGAAGAAACAAGAATTCAGAAACACGAGGAGAGAATAAAGAGCCGCTGGGACATCTCCAAACGCACCAACATCCGAATCATAGGGGTGCCAGAGGGAGAAGAGCAGAGCAAGAAACTGAAAACTTATTCAAAAAAATAATGAAAGAAAACTTCTCTAATTTGGTAAAGGAAATAGACACAAAAGTCCAGGAAGAACAGAGTCCCAAACAAGTCAGACCCAAAGAGGACCACACCAAGACACATCATGATTAAAATGCCAAAGGTTAAAAATAGAAAATCTTAAAAGAAGGGAAAAGCAGACAGTTACCTACCAAGGCGTTCCCATAAGACTATCAGCTGATTTCTCAAAAGAAGCTTTGCAGGCAAGAAGGGACTGGCAAGAAGTGTTCAAAGTGATGAAAAGCCAAGGACCTACAACCAAGATTGCTCTATCCAGCAAAGCTGTCCTTCAGAATGGAAGGGCAGATGAAGTGCTTCCCAGACAAGGCAAAGCTAAAGGAGTTCATCATCACCAAACCCTTATTATATGAAATGTTAAAGGGACTTATGTAAGAAAAAGAAGAAGATAAAAACTATGAACATTAAAATAACAACAAACAACCATCAACAACTGAATCTAAAAAGCAAAAACAAACACAAACTAAGCAAACAATAGAACAAGAGCAGAATCACAGAAATGGAGATCACGTGGAGGGCTATCAGCAGGGATGGGGGTGGGGGAGACTGGGGGAAAAGGTACAGGGAATAAGAAGCATAATTGGTAGGTACAAAATAGACGGGGAAGGTTACGAAAGTATAGGAAATGGAGAAGCCAAAGAACTTATATGCACGACCTATGGACATGAACTAAGGGGGGTGGGGGATTGCTGGAGGGAGGGTGGGTACTGGGCGGAGGGGGCAAAGGGGGAAATATTGGGACAACTATAATAACATAATCAATAAAATATACTTTAAAAAAAGAACATCATCCAGGACACAGGACCCAGATAGAAAATCATTGGTCAGCGGAGGAAAGGATGTTAGGGAAATTGATGGACTGCAGCTTTTATCTGATTAACCCCTTTCCTGAATTCCAAATCCCTTATCCACATTTTTTCCTCCTTATGAAAAAGGCTGGCTAAAGGAAATGGAAGACCATCTGTGAGGGTGCAAACCCATCATCTTCCCAGATCGCCGGCCGTCTGAATAAAGCGCCCATGGAGATTCAGCCCCCATCTCTGCTTATTGGTTCTGGCGGTGACAGGAAGCATGAATGCTGACTTTTCCCATTTCAACTGCAGCACCAGCCCTCCCTTGGGCAGCACTGCTTGTGAATGTGGTCTGTGGTCTACAGAAGGGGCAGGTGGAGATTACTGAGCTCTGATGGCTCTGAAGCCCTTCCTGGGGCTGAAGCCCACCAGGTGGGACCTTTTGGCTTCCCTCCTGATGAACAAGTCAATGAAGGGCTGTTGTTTTTGTCTGCTAGCTCGCCTTTCCCAAATTCCTTTGGGAAATCACACCCTTCCTTTCAGGGCCTGTACCCCTAGTGCCTGAAATCCTGGTGGGTCAGCCAGTGGGCACACTCCATCTTCTTAGTATGGGCTAACTCTGTGACCCAGACCAGCCAATCACAATATTACTGGCACCCAGATGCTGATTGGTCCAAGCATAGCCAATCAGAGGCCTTTCCTGGGAGGTATATTCTGACACTGATAGCCCCCTCTTGGCTGGAGTCCTGGGCCCCTGGACAGCATTTCCAGTGTACAGCCATTCCCCCTCCCTGCATGGAGGAGACTGTTCTGGAGGAGGCGACGAGGCCCCAGTGTCTGACTCATCTGGGTCTATGAATCTAGGAGTTTCCTTTTTTGCTTAAACAAAACATCAACCACATCATGTTCCTCTGCACCAAACTCTGCAATGGCTCACATCATACACAGAGTAAAAGCCAACGTTTGGACAATGGCCCATGGCCCTGTCCCATCTGGGCCCCATCTGGCTACACTCCTCTTTCACCCCATCCCACAGCCAGTCACACGGCCTTCCTTGCTGGTCCTCAGACACACCAGACCTTCTCTTTCTCCGGACCTTCGGACCTTCGATCTGGCTGATGCCTCTGCCTGGGGTTCCCTTCCCCCAGGCTCCCACTGGGATGACACCTCATCTTCAAGTTCGCTCAGATCTCACCTCCTCTGATAAGACCCACCCTGATCACCTTCATCACTTCTGCAGCCTGTCCCCTCCCCTGTTCCCTGCTAACATTTTCTCTTCCCACGGCACAGTCGCTCAGCGAATGACACCCCTTATAGTTTATTTATTATCCCACTGCGGAACACCTGGCTTCCTAGGGCAGGTGTCTGGGTTTTGTTCTCTGATGAACCTCAAGTGCTGGTCCCCTGCCTAACATGCAGACACCACTGTACTTTGTTAGACTAAATTGAATTAAACTCATTTGATTTGGAGTTCTTTTCTTTTTTCTTCTTTTCCCCTTCCTTCCTTCCTTCCTTCCTTCCTTCCTTCCTTCCTTCCTTCCTTCCTTCCTTCCTTCCTTCCTGTAACCAAAAGAATCTAGGCTGAGAGAAGTGAAAAGCTCCAGAGTTTGGGTCTGGGTCCTGAGTCCTGTGCCCCCCCACCCTCCCCACCCCACTTCTTGGCACACCTGGGAGAGCCTGGCTGCCCCTCAGGAGGAGGCTGAGGCTCTCTGAGAGGGACTGGCTGCTGGGCAGGCTGGGACCAGAAGGAGACAGCAGGGGCTTGCCCCAGGGCACCTGATGTTGATAACGGCTCAGGACTAGAAAAGACAGGTGTGATACCAGATTCAGTCATTCGCACTTCACAGCACACACACCCACCCAGCTGTGTAGAAATCCAGGACCTGACACCGATCCACAAGGATGCATGGTTGGTTAGGACCATGCATGGTTGGTTAGGACCGGCAGCTGCCCATCGGCAAAGCCAGCAGGCTTAGGGCTGCCTGCCCCATGTCTGCCTGGGGGCCCTGGCCAGCCTGACTCCTGGAGCCCATTTCTGAGACAACCAAGATGGCCTTCAGGAATGATGCCTCCCCCTCTGACCCTTGGCCATCAGAGGGGCTGACGGCCAAGGGTCACTGGGTTTTGTTCTCATGTCCGACATTGGGCCGATCACAGACACTGTGGTATTTAACCCTCCTGAGGGGCTACGACTGTTAGACCTGCTTTAGGGACGAGGGGCTTGGGGCTCAGGTGGGTGGCTGCACTTGCCGTGGGTCTCACAGCGGGGCCTGGGTCCAGGTGGATGCTCTTGTCACAGAGGTCGTGCCATCCTAGCCGTGGGGCTGTGGGCTCAGGCCTGGGGGAACCGGGACACGGTAAGCACTCAGGAGGCAGCAACTTTGAGTGCATTACTTAAGGTGCCTTCCACTCTCTCCATGTTTCCCTGAGTCGGAAAACCCCCAGGGAGCTCATCCTCCCTCGGGAATGAGGACCAGCAGGGCCGCTCAGCTGCAACATCCAGCGGTAAGAAAAGACCGGCCCGCCACACATGGAATCTTGTCCCGCCATAAGAGGAGTGAGGCCTGGCTGGGTGGCTCAGTTGCTTGGAGCGCCATCCTGTGCACCAAAAGGTTGTGGGTTCAATCCCTGGTCAGGGTGCATACAAGAGGCAACCAATGGACGTTTCTCTCTTGCATCACTGTTTCTCTCTCTCTCCCCCCGAAATAAAATATATCTTTGGTTGAAGATTTTTAAAAAATGGCGCAGTAATACATGCTTCAGTGGGGACTGGCCTAGAAACATTCCACCGAGTGAAAGCAGCCAGTGACAAAGAGCCACAGCGCGGTACACCCGGGTTGACACGCAATGTTTGCAGTCAGGAAGGAGAGAGAGAAGGCGGCAGTTGCAGGGAGAGGGGCGGGGGCAGGAGAGACTGCCTAAGGCAGATGGGTCTTTCTTGGGGAGGTGGAAGTCCTAGAGACTGCAGTGCTGATGGCTCCCCGGTGATGAATGGGCTCCAAAGTGCTGCACTGCCCATTTTGAAACGATTGTTTTGATGTCGAAAATAAGAAAGAAAAGCCAGGGCCACGACTGTGTTCACGACTGTGTTTACATGCCTAACATGCTGTCTGCCCAGGGCCTGGCCGTGTGCACGGGATGCCGGTGAATTTCAGGGCCTGGAGTGGTGCGTCTCCCCTCCTCCTGTCCCGGGGGAGAGAGACACGTGTGACACAGCCGTGCCAAGTTCGGACGGAGCTGGGCCCTGAGGGAGCCCAGCTGGCGCTCCTGGGACTCTGGCCCTAGATCCCGGTCCTGCTGCATCCAGCTCAGGCGAGGAGCATTTCCTGCATGCAGCTGGGGGACAGGACACAGCTGAGGCCACGGGTGGGGGAGGTGGGAGAGGAGAAATGTTTGTCTCAGCACAAACCACTGCCAAGCTACTTCCAGGGAAGCTGCTGTCACCTAAGTGTGGCTTCAGGCAGTGGCGCCGGGCTCCCTAGAGAGCCAAGGCCCGCCCCTCGCAAGCTGCCCAGGCCTGAGGCTGGCGGGCGCAGTCTCAAGCCCACCCACGCAGGTTTCCTGCGGGCAGTCCAGTGTCCCGCTCTCTGCCGCATCAGGAACCCATTTCCTGGGAGGCCCTGCAGGGGAGTTTTGCATTCCTGAGAGCATGTTCGGGAGGCAATGGCTCAGGGGACAACCGCTGGCCAGAGTTTTCAAAGGCAGGAGGGGTGGGAAAGCTGCCCACTTCAGCAGCCTCCAGATCCCCGAAGTTTCCCGGTTCCACAAGAAGCGCCGCCCTCTTTCCCCGCGGGGCCCTAGTCACGGAGCTGGGATTTTATGACTGCGGGAGTTTTTTGTTCGTTTGGGTTGTGGGGTTTTGGGGTTTGTTTGTTTTTTTGCCCTTTGGGAACAATGTAATTTTATTTCTTTTTCAAAAGTTGAATCTTTACTGTAATTTTTTCCATTACCATTTAGTCCCCTTATACCCCCCTCCCTGATGGCTGTGGGTTTTTCAACTAATCACCCAAACATGTCAGATGCTGACGTTGTCAAGGGGGTCAAGGGCGCGCTTCCTCCTTCAACCCTAATGAAAGGGCGGTGCCTGCAGCTCCCTGACGGTCCCTCTCGACTTGAACCCTGCCAGTTCGGGGCCTCGCCATAACACCAACGGCAACAGCAACGGCGGTGGCGGCCGTTCATCGGGCTCCTCCTGGGAACCGGGCGCCTTCCCAGGCTGGACGGGTGAACCTCCCTTGCTTTATCTTAGGCATTGACCCCTGCACTCCGGAGCATTACTAGGCCCACTTTACTGGGGGAAAAGCAGGCTCAGGGCTATGAGCGACCCCCTGTAAGGTCCCAGATCTGGGCAGAAGGGGAGCCGTCCCAAGCCAGAGCTGTGCTCCTAACCCCCAGCAAGAGGCAAGGTTTGAATTCTAAGCGGCCTTTCCCTTCTTGCACAATTCTCCCTGTTCCAAATGCCTTCCTTATGCCGAGCTGGATCTGCCCTTTGGGGCCCCAGGGACACACGAGCTCCCTTCTCCTCCCCACTGCCCTTCAGAAATTGGAGGCCACTCCGGGTCCACCCTAAATCTCCTCTTCCAGGCAAAACCGTGGTCATGCCATCAGCTTATTCTCGGACCCCATGTTTCCCAGCCCTCACGGCCCAGACTGTAAAGGTCCCTGTTAGAGGGGCCAGAGCCCTGGGTGCTAGTGAGCCAGCTCAGACCAGAGGGCCACCATCACCCTTGCTGGCGACCCCTCGCTGTGACAAGCACAAGAACCGTGACTCCAAGCAGGTCTGGTTACCTGATTTGTGGGCCCAGGGTCAAAGGAAACCACAAAACCCCTTGTTCAAAAGTTATTAAGAGTTCGCCCTGGCTGGTGTGGCTCAGTGGACTGAGTGGCCAGCCTGCGATCCAAGAGGTGGCCAGTTCGACTCCCGGTCAGGGCACGTGCCTGGGCTGCGGGCCAGGTCCCTGGTTGGGGGCGTGTGAAAGGCAACGGTTTCACTCTCGCACAAGGATGTTTCTCTCCCTCTCTATCTCCTTCCCTTCCCTTCCCTTCCCTCTAAAAATAAATATGTAACATCTTTAAAAAAGGTATTAAAAGTTTCTATGACAGCATCACACGGAGCATAGGGACTTGTGGAGACTGCAGGACACTTGCCCCCATTCCAAGCTCAGGGTGACTCAACACAGGGTGAGCAAGGAAGGCATGTCCGGTCAAAGCCAGAAAAACCCAACCCACAGGATAACATCAGATCCTGATGGGGCCTCTCATCGCCTCTAACATAGCGGATGCCAGCTCTTTACAGCAAATCGAACAATGACAGCAGCTCCAAGCATTTCTGAGCACTTCCCCCGGGCTAGGCATCATGCAATACTTTTTTAACAGCACTTATGTAACGTTACCACATGCCCAGGAAACATTCACTTATTTCATCTTCCTAACATCCGGTTAAGGTGGGCGCTGTTGTCCCCACTCTACAGAGGAGAAACGGAGGCATGGAGCAGCTGAGTGACTTGCCGTCACATAGCCAATAAGTGGTCTCACTGCGACCTTTGGGGGTAAGTACCTGGAACACCGTTACCTCCAGTTTTCAGAGAGGGTTCCTGGGACTCGGGGAAGCGAGAACAACCGTAGTAAAGAGACTGCCAGTGGAGGCTTCCAATCCAGAACCAGTCAGGTGCGGAGCCCAGGCCCGGGGCCCCTGCCTGTCCAGCCTCTACCAAAAAAGCCCAGATGGCCCTGGCTGGGTAGTTCAGTTGGTTGGAGCACATTCTGATACACCAAGGTTTCAGGTTCCATCCCGGATCAGGGCACATACAAGTCAACCAAGGAATGGATGAATGCAAAAGTAAGTGGAATAAAAAAATTGATGTTTTTGTTTTCTCTCTCTCCCCATTTCCTTTCTCTCTAAAATCAATAAAAAACAAAGACCCAGGTTACATGCCTACGGGGTGTTGAATAGCAGCACCCCCCACCTTCCCCACCCACAAATCCTAACACCAACCCCCAGCACCTGGGAATGGGACCTCATTCGGAAATAGGGCCTGTATTAGTCAAGGTTCTCCAGAGGAACAAACCAATGGGAGACAGAGACAGAGAGGTGTGCGTGCACACGCACACGCAGAGAAGTGTTGATGATGAAAATTGGCTCATGCAGTTGCAGAGGCTCAGCAGCCCCATGATCTGCCATTTGCAAGTTGAGTCCACGGATGCAAACGCTAATCTCATCCGGAAACGTCCTCACGGACACACCCAGAAACGACATTTAATATGGGCACCCGTGGCCCATCAAATTAACGCAAAACATTGACCATCACAGGGTCTTTGCAGATGTAATTAGTTAAGGATCTCTCAATGAGATCACCTTGGATTTAAGGTGCATTCTAAGTCCAGGGACTGGTGTCCTTAGAAAAGGAAGTGGCCCTGGTTGGTGTGGCTCAGTGCATTGAGTGCCAGCTTGTGAACCAAAGGGTCGCTGGTTCAATTCCCAGTCAGGGCACATGCCTGGTTTGTGGGCTAGGTCCCCAGTAGGGGGCACATGAGAGGCAACCACACACTGATGTTCTCTCCCTCTCTTTCTCCCTCCTTTCCCCTCGCTCTAAAATAAATAATTTTTTTTTTTTTTTTTTTAAGAAGAGGAAGGGGAAGGAGGGTCAGACAGATAGACGCAGAGGAAGAGGTCCTGGGGAGTTGGAGGCAGAGACTGGACAGATTGAGCCACAAGCCCAGGGCTGCCAGGGGCCACCAGAAGCCGCCCCCTGCAGAGAGCCGGGTGAGAGAGCTCCTCGGAGCCTCCCGAAGGAACTGGGGGCGGGGGCTCCACTACCCCTCCCCGTTTTTCCAGGCAGTCTGATAAATAGATCGACGTGAGACAGATGAACGAGAGAAATAATCAAACTGAATTGCACACGTATGTATGGGAACGCGAGAGGTTCACAGGCCAAAAGTTAAAATGAGAATTATTCGGCACTCTGCACTGAGGGGATTCATTGACTGAGGCTTCAGGACGGTGGTTCGCTGCACAACAGGAAGAGCAGACGTTCCGAGATTAAGTTTGCCCTGGTCCTGACCAGTGTGGCTCAGTCCTCCTGCAAACCTAAAGGTCACTGGTGGTTCGACTCCCAGTGAGATGCCTGACTGGGTTGCGGGTTCAGTCCCCGGTCCAGGCGTTAGGGGAGGCAACCGATCGACGTCTCTCTCTCTCCTCCCCCATCCCCATTTTGAAATCATTTTAAAAAAAACAGAACTAAGTACCTTACAACAGGGTAAGAACTATGATGTGTGGGTACCAGGTGAGGAGAGAAACATACAGGAGAAAGGAGGGGCGGTGTTGCTGGGTCCCCCAGGAACGTGACTAGCAGGTTGGAAGCTTAAACTGGACAAGCCCAGAACAGGAGCCCTGCGGGAGCCCCTGTAAGCCGATTCCCCGAAGCACACACGTACACACCCCACCCCATTTCCTGGGTCCCACCATGGTCACAGCTGATTGGACAGCGGAGAGCACCTGAACACAAGCAGCCAATGGGAGACTAGCCAAAGCCAATGAAATCGACAGCCAGGAAGACCTCCGCTTGAACTAGCGCTCCCACATGTGCGCGGAATACACCCAGAGAGAGATGGGAAGGTGGGCGTGGGTGCAGGAACCCAGACAGGTTGTCCAGAGGGCACTGAGCTCAGTGGCCTGAGGGGTCCCTGTGAGCAGCAGGAGCTCTGGGAAGGACTTTGACAAGTAAATCCCTCCGTGCATGTGCTTAGGTCCTGGCCAGCCCTGGGTCCCCACCTGCGTTCCCATGCTCCGCCCAGGAGGCTGCACCTTATACCGGGAGCGTCCTCACTGCGAGCACCTCTGTCCTACGATCCTCAGTGCAGCTCTGCCCTAGCAACACCAAAACAAACCAACGACCCCCAACCGGACCTCGGTATCGTGGGTCTCCCACCTGCTCTACTGGGCGCTGGGTCCATCGGAAGCCAAGGCCCCCCCGGAAGGCCATTTCCAATCCTGCTTGTCTTTTTAGTACCATAAGGTAAGACATTTTCTGAGCCAGCCTGTCACTGCTTCCCTACTGCTCCCCCTGCCCCACCACCACCACCAGGAAGGCCTCCCTGCTCTCACCTTGCCCCTGGAGCCAGGTCCTCCCTGGCCTGCAGGAGCACAGAAATGACCCAGACAAGCCCCTTGCAGCCAGCAGCCCCCTCCTCCTCACTGTGTGTTTCCTGCCAGACCTTCTCTGAGCACGATCCTGGCCACATGGAGCCATGAAAGGCCACCAGGGCCATGGGTGTGTCACTGTCCAGCAGGTTGGAGGCAGCCCTTGAGAGAAGAGACCATACAGCCCTCGGGGCAGGGGGCACAGCCCGGGGTTGAGCAGGCAACATAAGCCCTGGCTACAGAAAACAGCCTCCTCCTGCCCCCTGGACAGGACGGCTGAGAGACAGCTTCAGCTTGGTCTGGAGACACAAACTGGGCCGCAAATCTGGTGATAAAATAATAGCTACTAAATAACAAGATTAATGACCACGATCGCTCACTTCACCTGCCAGACGCTGTGCCCAGAGCTTTACAAACATCGCCTCCTTGTCTCCCCTGAACGAGGATCCTAGGAGGTGGCCCTGTCGTAACCCTCCCTTCAGGGACGAGGAAATGGAAGTTCAGGGGAGTGGAGTGACTCAAATCAACCTCTGTGCTGAACTGCAGCCCGGTATGCGGGCTGCTCACGCATGGCGGAAAGACGCTGCGCAGGGCCCGGGTGAGGGGCTGAGGCCCAGGACGGGCTGTGCAGACCCATCGGGCTGATCTCCCAGGGGCCCGGCTGGGGCTCCGAGCTCCCCAGGAGCTCTGGTTTCCAGGACTGTCCAGCTCAGAGCTGCCGTCCAATGCCACGTGCACTAGAATCCTCGGCTCGGCCCAGAGCACTAGGCTGGGGGCTGGTGATCTGATCTGGAAGCTCTGAGCGTGGAGGCTGGGAAGGACCAGCTATGTCCCTTGCTGGTCCCTCCCACCCCCCAGCACAGGCTGCAGCCAGGGGCTCAGGCAGCCCAGTTCGACCGCCCAGGGAGACCCTGACCATCCCACCTCATCACACCAACCCCTCTGGCCCTGGGGACAGCACGGTTTCTGGCTTCTGCATTGCACATTATCCTAAAGAAAGAAAACATGCTTCTTCCTCCTGGCCAGAGGCCAAATTTGCGCCCTGCTGTCCGTCATTCCCCAGCTCTGCACAATCAAGCCACACACCCAGACCCGGCGAAAACGACAGGCCTGCAGCCAGAATGCCAGGGCGAGTCTTCGCGGGAACCAAGGACACGTGAGGCCCTTCTCAGAAGAGCCATTTCTGAAGGTCGCACAATTACGGTGGGAGACCAGAGTGCTCGGCAGAGGTGCCTTGCTGGCTAGGTGTCCATTCATTCCTTCAACCCCAGAACCCCGAGCGCTAAGTGCCAGATGTCCTGGGTGCTGGGGACACAGAGCTCATGCCAGAGGTACCCCAACATCAGGAGTGGTTTGGAGCTCTCCGTGAAGCAGACTTTGACCTGTGACCTCTCTCCAACCCAAGCCAGCCCTGGCCCTCTCTCCCGGCTCTTACCCTGTCCCCAGGAGCCTCTGCCTGAGGTCATCAGGCGATGACCTCAGCAATGTCACGCAGGAGGCCTCTGACTGCTCGAAACCCGAGGGTCTTCAGGGCTCTCCAGTCCTCCTCCCTCCCTCTGCGGGGCGCCGTGACTCAGCAGGGCAGGCCTGGGCTGCGGTGAGACTCTCCACTTTTATGCAATTGCTTTCCTCACTCCGACCACAAGGCCTGCTGGGGGCCTCCTCTGCCTCTCAGCCCTCCGCAGGTCACAGTTCAGACGCCAGCAGATAAAGATGCTCCCCTCTGCTGGGGTGAAGGCACCCACCCCAGTGACACCTCTGTTCTGCATCGCTCCCCCCCACCCTTGGCTTTCTCCTCTTTTTCCTTTTCTCCAACCCAGAAAGTGACCTGGTAGCTGAATTCAACTGGTTAGTGATGGGACATATGATTTTTCCAAAGGGTACCTGTATTTCTGGGGAAAAAAGAAAAAAGCCCTGGTCACAGACCATTCACTCACTCACTCACTCACTCACTCACTCATGCAGAGGCGGCAGAGCAGTTAAGAGAGTGGGTTCAGGAATCAGACAACCGGGAGGTGTGTCCCAGCTCCGCCGATGGCTGCCTTGGCAACCATGGACCGGCGACTTCCCATCCTGCCTCGGGTCCCTCACCTGGGCTGTGGTGAGGACTCCAGGGACGATGCACCCGGGGTGCCCAGGGCAAGGTGACAATCAGCTGCGGTGCCCAGCGTATAGGGCTGGCACTTCCCTGAGGGCACTAGGGGGCTCCGTGGGGAGTCTCAGGCAGGAGGGCAGCCTGGTCAGGTCTCTAGCTGCTGGGGGTGGGGGGCAGGGGGCAGAGGAGAGAGGACGAGTGAAGAGGCTGATGCTGTTGCCCAGGTAAGAGGTGCAGGGCCTGAGAAAGGTTCCACAGGGCTGGCCTCATGATGGGCCGGCCATTAGGCGCTAGAGAAAGCAGAACGCGATAGAAGTCAGGGTGACGGTTACCTCTGGGGACAGGGGGTATTGACTGGGCTAGGACAGGAGGGAACTTCCTGGGTGCTGAGGACTTTCTGTGTCTACCTGGGTGGTAGTTACAAGGGTGTCTACGTGGGTAAAAAAAAAAAAAAAAAAAAAAAAAAAAAAAAACCATTGAGCCGCACACCGAAGATTTGTGTATTTTACTTAGATAAGTTGTATCTCAATAAAGAAATAAAGTCCCAGCACCCAGCTCCCTGACTTGCAGAGCTGTGTGGACGGGGCTGCCACTTGCTGCGCTGGGAAGCTTGGAAGAAATGGTGACTCGGGAAAAGTCAGGAACTCCTTCTGCGCTTCACCTGTGCTGGGCGTTCCGGTTGCTCCCCGTGTGCTCCGGTACAAACGACGCCAAGATGAACATCTCCGTGCCTTCCGAAAAAGTCCTACGAGTGGAGTTTCCGGATCGAAGTGTGTGAGCAAGGCTTTCAGATTTTTGATCCGGGTTGCTGACAAGACCTCGCCTATTTGCATTCCGACCAGTGTTTGTTCGTTTGTCCGCTCACTCCTTCACTGAGTGCCCGCTCCGGGCCGGTGCTGCCCTGGGTCCCCGTGGCAAACAAGACCGGGAGATCGTGGCCACTCCCCACTCTGGAGCCCCTGGTCTGCCAGTGGGAGGGGGGCAGGGGGAGGCAGTGCAGGAGGCGGGACCCTCTTGTTCAGAGGGATCTATTCAACCCTGGAGGGGTACACGGACTGAAAACGGCTGCCCACAACCTCGGCCCGAAAGCAGCTGTTTTTAGTGATTTGTCTTCTCTACCCAGAGAAAGGTGTTGTAGAGAGCTGGAGCTAACACTATGGTAGAGGAAAGCGCTCCAGCGGAGGGAAAAGCATGCCAGGAAAGGGAACAGAGTATGCGAAGGTCCTGCACCAAGGAGCACAGGGCAGGCGAGCAGGGCCAGGCCAGAGGACCGAGCTTCATCCCGAGAGTGATGGGAACCACAGGAAGATGTGAAGCAGCCGAGGGATTTGGGTTTTGGAAAGATCACCCTGAAGGCAGTAGAAGGGGAGAAGGGTTTGTGGGCATGGGGGAGGGGTTGAAAGCCCACTGAGTAAGTTAGATGTTATTTATCTCATCCAGGAAATTTGAGTCTAAATTCCCCAGACACGCCACATGGGGCTTAACAGCTGCTTACACACCAAAGCAGCTGGGTTTTGGTCAGCCAAAGCGAGTGTGTTCTCAGGTCCTGTTCACAGAGGTTCACCCTCGAGACATGGAGAGGTGGCTGAAACACATGGTAACTTTTTTGTTATTGCTATGGTATCGGTCCCGTCTTTTGTACAAACAAAAGCAAGCACCCACATATAAGGGACAGCCCTGTGCGCACTGTCCCTATGCCTGGAAGGCGGAGCACCTGCCAGTGGCCGTGTTCACGTCTGGGAGCAGGGCCGGAAAGCCACCTCCCCTGAGTTCATGCGCCCTGGACTGGTAGATAGTCCCATCCCAGGCCGGTGCTTCCCGCCGTCCGGCCTTGCTGCAGCATGCCGTGTGGAGGAGACACAGGGGACAGAGGAGTAAGTTGACCGACACCAGGAGGCAGCAAGGGACAAGTCTAGAGGGTGGGGCTTTCCACGGAAGCCTGGCCCAGTCTCCCGCATGGTCACCGGTACAAGAGGGGACACTAGCTGAGAGCCTCAGGGACACGTGGTTAGGTAGGTGTGACCCGGGCCCTGGATGGGCACAAATCCTCTGCAAAGGACAACTTGGGGGTCACTGGAAAAGTCTCTTCTTAATAATGTTTAAAAATTGAATTTAGAGAGGTGGGGAGAGTTGGGGGGCAGAGAAAGAGAGAAACATTGATTTGTTGTCCACTTATTGATGCATTCACTGGTCGATTCCTGTATGTGCCCTGACTGGGGATCAAACCCACAAAGTTCGTGTATCTGGCCAATGCTGTAGTCAGTGGAGACAGGGTCAGGGCTGGAAAAGTCTTAATAAAATCGTGTTTTGGATGAGAATTTCCTGAAATGGAAACATGGGATGGAAGCCACTGATTAAAGTAGGTCATAAAAACAGTGTATTTTGTTTTTCCCCCAAATGAAATATCATTAAGATAATTAAATCAGCCTGTCCTAAGAACAATAAACGTTCTCCAATAAAATCACAGCCTCTCCTCAGCTGGTGACATCATCCATGGGCGCGTATCTCAGAACACGGAACCCTGACGTGAGGGCGCGGGTCTGGTAAGGGTCCGCAGGAGTCTTAGACCCTTCGAGCAGCCACGAAGTCCGGGTGGTGGGGATGTGATGTTGTTGTCTATTGTCTGTTTGTCTCTATTGTCCAAATTTCTTCATGCACATGTCCTGTTTCTTTCTTTCTTTTTTTTTTTTTTTTAAGAAAAATGTTTTAAAATACATATATGCATTATGGGCACTTATTTTTCAAAACTCTCAAATCAGGAAGCGATGGGGGGGCGGCCTAGGCTCCCAGTCCCCTGTTAGACAACCTCCCCCACACACGTGGCTCAGGGCCCTGCAAAACCTCCGTGAGGTCTGCGGTGCAGGGGTGCCCCCTGCCCCGTGGGAAAACAGAACCCAGGAGGGGTGCTTGGGCCAAGAGGGGCACCCCAGAGCCCTGCGCCCTGGCTTCGCCCGGGGGGCGGGCCCTTGGGGTGTCCTTTGCCCTCGTCTCTGGAGTTTCACCCGGGTTCCCCTTATGACCTGCCAGCCTCCGACCACCTGGCCTGGCCTGGTTCCACACATGGCAAAGCCCTGGGAACCTCTGGCGGCTGGGTCCGCGGTCCCTGCCGGGGCGCTTCCCGGCGTAGCGGGAAGTTGGGGCACGATGGGCAACCGGACAGGGCCCGAGCTGCGACGCGAGGCGCGGTTAAAAGCCGTGCTTCAGGGTCTCGGCGCTCAGAGTCGTCAGGTTGGGGTCAAATCCTGGCCCCTCCGCTCTGAAGCTGGAGGCCCACGGGCCAAGTGTTTCGGGTTCCCAGACCTCGCTGTGCTCGCTCTCGGGCGTCAGCTGCGCGCGCCCCTCCGTGGAACGTGGGCAGCAGCCCCGCAGGCCTGGCGCTCCCAGTGCCTGTCCTCGCCCAGACCAGCAATCTCATTCTGGCTCAACCCGGGCCCGGTTCCCCACGACAACTAACTGCAAGGCTTAATCCTTGATTAGCTCTCGGATGAAAAGAGAAACAACCCTGAAGGACACTAGGCGGACGATGGGAGAAATCTGAACGTGGACCACGTGGTAGGTAATATTACTGTATGGACATTAAATTGGGTAAGATGGTGGTTTTGTGGTTTTGCTGGAGTTTCCTTGACCTCCGGACATTCATGAGGTAGGGTTTGGGGTTCAAGTTTAATGACGTCTGCAAAGGGCTTTCAAGTGGGTCAGGAAGAGAAAGAGGGGGGGAGGGGGACCTGGCGGGAGACGCAAGCACTGCCCGCAGTGGGTGTGTGTGTGTGTGTGTGTGTGTGTTCACGCAGCGCTCTTTCTGCTTTTCAGAAGTTTCCAAACATTTTTTTCCCCTCACAAGAAAATGCTATCGATTTTCCAAGAAGGAGAGTCCCGGGACACCTCCCCCGGCCCCTGTTCACTCTCAGGTCCCCCAGCCAAGGTTCGCTGTCCTGCATCGAGCAGAGGCCCCGGGCTCGCCTGAGAGCCTCCACGCTGTTCCCGGGAACCTGCCACCAGCACGCTGCCAGTACCCCGGCCCCCACGCCTGCTGGGCCGGGACAGCCTGGACACGGGTCCGGGATCGCGTGGGTCTGGCCGTTGCTGACCACTGTCCTCCAGCCTCCACCCGCACGGCCTCTGAGCATGTCCCCAAGCACAGACCCACACTCTGACTCGCAGGAGAGGTAGCGCCCCCTCATTTAGACCAACTTTACCAACCAGCTTCGTTTAACCTGCAGTCGTGCTTCTCGGCGTCTGGGGGTGGGGGATGGTCGCAGCGCCCTCTGCTGCTCTGTTACAACTACACGGGACTGCTCCCATAAAACACGCACGCACGCACGCACACGCACACGCACGCTTTGCGTCAGGGAGCTGGAAGAAGCTGTGCCGCCCATGCGCTGGCCCTGGGCGGAGTTCCAAGGGCTAGACGGAGATGGGAAACCACCTAAATGCCCATCACCTGCGAAATGAATAGACGAAAACGCGAGCGGCCCTTGTAGTGGAATACGTACTGTTCAGCAGCAAAAAGAACCATCCCAGATACGTGCTGTGACATGGGTGGCCCGCAGAAATATTGTGCTCAGGAAAAGAAACTGGAAACACAGGAGACCACATGCTGTAAGGCCTCTGTAGGAAATGTTCAGAAAAGGCAAAGCCATAAAGACCGAAAGTAGATCAGTGGCTCACTGCGGTGGGGACAGGAAGTTAGCGCAGTGTACTTGAGGGGCCATTCGGGGATGACGGAATATTTGAAAACTGATTTATGTTAATGGTTGCATAATTCTGTAAATTTATTTAAAATCACTAAATTGCACACATTAAAATGTGAGCAATGTGATATGCAAAATGTATCTCGATGATGTTATCTTTAATGTCACCGGGCTGGGACATGTTGACTGATATTTTTTCCCCCCAAAGAGCCTTATGTTAGAAAGGCTAACCCACCTCTGGCGGACACACACTCGGCCCACAATCCCCACCCACAAGATTTCCGCCGGCCCTCGTCTCCTCTGCTCAAACCCTCCCTGCATGTTCGTTTTGCCCAGACTGGGCGCTATGTCCCCAGGGCAGGGAGCGGCTGTGTCTCTGGCTCACACTGTGTCCTTGGGCCCCGGAACAGGGAAACTGCTCTCAAAATACTTGTCTAATGAGTGAAGGAAGGAAGGAATGGTGTCACTCCCTCTGCCTCTCCCCCTCTCCACCCCCAGGTGGCAGGTTTCTAGCTGCTCCTTAATTTACATGGTATCAAATATCTAACCACTTTTCTTTCCCATGGCTCGGTACCTAGGACTGTCTGTACTCCTCAGGAGAGCATTAAACTGTTCACTGCATTCCTGTTTTGTTTTGTTTTAATTTTCATCCTAGAATATATTCATTGATTTTAGACAGGAAGGTGGGGGGGGGGGAGAGAAACATCAGTTGCCTCCCTATGCACCCTCACCTGGGATCGAACCTGCAACCTAGGCATGTGTTCTGATGGGGGATCAAACCCGCAACCTTTGGTGTACTGCCTAATGCTCCAACCAGCTCAGCCTCCTGGTTCCTGGTTGAAGCTTTGACCTTGCTGCCTGGAATCGCCTACTTTAGAGTATTTTGGACATTAGGATCTAATGTTTCTATCAAAGGCCTACTGTGTGTCAGGGACACTGTGTGTATACATGATCTCATTCAACCCTTGCACCGTTCTCTGGACTAGGCGCTGTTATTATCCCTAGTTTCTAGGCCAGAAAACAGGCCCAGAGAGGTTGAGACATCGCCCAGCTGGTCAGACAGCCCAGAAGCAGAGCCAGGGTGTGACTCTGGGCCTTTATGCCAAAGTCCAGGCACTTGAGACTAAACACGAATCGTTCCCCCTCCAAGGGCGTGCACACCTCTGGGTTGTTCAATGGAATGGTATCAGTCAGACATGGGAACTGGAGTTTCCCGGAACCCCTTGATGATGTCGGTTTAATGCCTAAGAACTACATCTTGGGTAATTTTAAGGGTCAGAAAACAGTACTTTATCAACACCTGTGAGTGGTATTGCTACTTCACCTAGGGTCCTTTTGTTACCTGGGCGCTGTTTTCTACCTCGACCTGCCTCTCATGTTCTCAGAGGAATTCTCTGCCTCTGCTCTCTTGCAAAAATAGCCTCTTCCTCGGTTCAATCCGAGGCTCCCGATTTCTAACCCTGCGTGCTGACGCCATCTAGTGGTTACACATGGGAAAGTACACCAGCCTTCCTCCGACAAGCATCGAGGAGAGCAAGGTTTGGAGAAATGAGTGAATGCCTTCTAGACTTTCTTTCACGAAAAAAATACCAACACTCTCCAGGTTACCAGAGGCCAGATTCTCCAGACGTCATCAAGGTACCTCTCTGGAGGCCACGTTAACGCTTTTATTTAATTATAAACCATTTCATCAAAGGAAGAACATAATACGCCAGATTAAATAGACATTCCATTTTGCTGTATTTCCTTCAGCTCTCTGTGTCCTTAATAAAACTAAGGCTCTTAGCCCAATCCCTTTGGCTTTCCTTCCCTAGAGTCGCCTCCATGCTGACGCTGGAGCGCATCAGTTCCTTGTTGTGTTTTGTTTTTACTTTAACGGTCAGCGAATGTGTCCATCAGCAATGGGTAGCATTGTGTATTTTAATGTGTAAATAAATGGTGTATCACACATACGCTTTTGCTGCTTTTATCTTTTTCACTCAGCTCTAGTTCCTGACATTTGTGGACATCTGATGCACAGAGTTCAAGTGCATCCATTTCTTTCTTTTTTTCTTTTTTTGGGCCCAAACAGGGACCCAAACTCAAGTGCACCTTTATATATTTTCGAATAATTTTTTTATTTTTAAGATTTTATTTATTTATTTTTAGAGAGAGGGGAAGGGAGGGAGAAAGAGGGAGAGAAACATTGATGTACAAGAGATTGGTCGGTTGCCTCTCACACGCCCCCAACTGGGGACCTGGCCCGAAACCCAGGCATGTACCCTGACTGGGAATCAAACTGGTAACCTTTTGGTCAGTAGGCTGGCACTCAATCCACTGAGCCACACCAGCCAGGGCAAGTGCATCCATTTTTTATCTGCTATATAATATTGCAGAACTGAATTGTTTATCCATTTCTCTAGTGACAGAAAATTAGGGTCCCTCTAAGGCTGGGCCCTGCACCCTCCTTGCCATAAATGGGTTGCAGGTGGGAAGATGGGATGGGACAGGGCCAGCCAGAGCCCTGGGCCCTCTGCCCAGCACTCTCTCCCCTAACCCCAGTGGACTGTACCCACACTTCGATTTTCTTCACATGCTGTGATGAAGGCTTTAAGAGTGGAATTTCTGGGCACGCACATCTTCAGCTTTGACAGGTTCACCACATTGGTCTTGTCTGCTACCTTACCTCTTTAACTGATTTTGGGGGCTATTGCTCTTCCCAAAAATCTGGGTGGCTGCTGTTTCCTGGGCATGAACTTAGGACCGGAGAGCATCCAGCCATCTCTTCATGTCACAAATAGGTATTGGCATCTGCTGGGTCCTGAGAAATAAAGTCTCTGTCTCTGACCCCGGAGGGGCAACTCCTTGGCAGCTCCATGAGACTGGCGGCTGGGCAGGCTGACCCGGGGGTGTGGAAGCAGGGCAAACCCGGAGACCCTTCACTGTTCTTGACAAGACACCCCCTTCCCCACCACGTGCACAGCCCCGCACCCCTGGCTTATTTTGGAGGGTATGATGGTTAAAAGCCAAATCCTTAGAGTAAGTATGTATTCAATCGGTCTGTTTCTCTAAAGAACCCTGCCTAATACAAGCAGTGGAACTCTCCATTTTACCATTGAGAAGCTGAGATCCGGAAACGTTAAACAACGTGCCCAAGAAACTGAGTGCGTGAGTAGAAAGGGGCGGATCCAGAAAAGGGGCTTTTCCTCACGAGCACGCATCGCCATCCGAAGTGGCCACAGTAGTGTGCTTGCTCCCTTGTTTTGTGTGTCTACCACCGCCCGGTGGAGGAGGTTCCCATCGGGTTCACCCTCACGCAGTGCCCGGTGTGTGGGCGGGGCTCACAGAACACGGGCTGAGTGAGTGAATGAACGAACGAATCCAGGTGTTGGGAGCAGGGCTGAGCAGTGTTGCCGGGGCAGAGTGAGAATGGTGTGGCAGGTGTGCAGATTTTGTCTCGGAGGACAGCGGAGATAAGATGGGTACTCTGGGCGTTCTGAGCATTTCTTGCACAGCTGCCGGCACTAGCAGGGTGGCGCATCCTGGCACCCAAACGCCGACACAGGAGAGGTGCATGCGCATTGGTTCCCTTTGCAGGACAGCCCTTTCCTCATTCACATGGTTACGGACGTGGGGGTGGGGGCAGCCATGATCACCCAGGGAATGCTGCTCTCAACCCAGGCCACAGCTGATTGGATCAAGGGGTCACCTGACCCAGGCTGGGCCAATCAAAACCCTCCCCTGGGAGTTTGGGATTGGGGCTGAGAGAGTCAAGGGGAGAAGAAGAGTCAGCATGTGGTCTCTCTGGGCATCTGGACCAGCACACAGAGCCAGGTGCTGTGCAAAGAAGAACGGGTCAGATCCACAGGGGGAAAGCGGTGAGGGAAGGAGGGAGTGAGGCCAGCACTCTGGTCCTGACTCAGGTCCCTTCCTTGGCCCCTGGGCACCTCTGCACGTCCGATTTCCTTCCCCGTTGTTTTATGCTTATTAGGCAAGTTGGCGGCCCTTGAGCCCACACCCATTAAGATTTCCGAGAACTGAACTCTGCATCACTCACTGTCTACAAGGTAACCAGAAAAGAAACACCAAATACCATGTGCCCCTCTGTACGCAAGGGAGCCTGCCTGTACTGTGTGCACACTGCTAAGGCTTGAACGAGAACAGGGCTTAGTGTAAACAGCTGGCATTTAAAATAGTGTAGGTTTCTGAGCTTCTGTTGCCATTATTTTTTCGGGACCATTTGAAGGTCAGAGGTAGTAAGCGGAGGGCTTTGAACCCAGATTGGAGTCCTCAGACCAGCAGCTCACCAGCACCCCCTAGTGTTTCCCCGGGCGGGAGCTGGTCGCGCCAGCGCCAGCCTTGGGTGCCCTCCTAGGCCACCAGCGAGAGGACACCTCTCTTTAGTCAAACCCGGAGCTGCCTGGGAAACAGGTGTCGCCCAGGGCGCGCTGTCTCTGGTCCTGAAAATCTCAGCCAGCCGCGTAAACCGAAGGGCCGAGCCCTGTCCACAGCAGCCCAACCTTCCAAGTCTTTCCTAGAGTCAAGCTGGCGGTTCTGAACGTTCCTGATCAACAGTTTAAACACCGCAGGCAATGCTCCAAGAGAGCAGTGATGGAATCGGTAAAGGGAACGGCGCCTCTGGGCATAAGGACCAGAGGGCGGTGCGGGGCGGAGAAGGGACCGGCCTTCCAGCCACAGGGACGCAAGATGGCAGCCACGCTGGGCTCGAACAGTTTGCGAAATCCGAATGTGCAGCCTTAAAACCAAATGTGGCTCTAAGTGCCCAGAGGCACTCCCCTTTGTAAGATTTGTAACTAAATTTTATACGCGGGGAGTTGATAGTTGTAATGGAGTGGAGAGGTCAGCCAAGAGCCATATCGGTGCCGGCACCGCGGCAGAGCCCGCGAGCGCGCGCCAGGGCTTTCCTGCCAGAGCTCTGGGCTCCGATGGCGTCGTCGAAAGGCGTGGCGCGCCCCCGGCGGCCCGAAGGGCAGTGTTACAGCAATCCCTACGGAGACAAACCGCAGACAAACCGCAGGCTCCGCGCCCCGCCGCCCGATTTGAGCAGTCCGCCCTCCCCACGGCGGTGACGCTCCCAGACACATTTGCAGACCTCAGAGAACGGGAAGTCCCGTTCAAAGGCAGCTTCTCTCACTGTATTGTACAAGACGCTAATTTGTGTCGATTCAAAATTTGTAAGTTGCTTTATAATCTTTAAAAGCTTTCGTACAAGAGGGGGAAACGGGGGCACAAGGCAGTGGTCAGTGTTGGGGGCGTCTGGGGCTCGGATGTGCCTGGGCCGCCCGGAGAGCCCTTTGCCTTGTGGCCGTCTTCCCACCCTCCATGAATTCCGGTGGCCGACTTCAAGATAAATGACCAAGTGACAAATCAGGAAATAGCCACACTCTTAAGGGGACAAAGTGTCCCACGAGTCGGTAGAACAGCATGAAACCGAGGCCACAGCATTCAGGGAGCAACATCCCGGCCCAACGACACATTCCTGCTGGCGGCTGGCTGGTTGGTCCCAGGTCAAGGCACCTGACCCAGGCTGGGCCAATCAGATTGTCTTCCCAGGGGTGGGGGGGCGGGGTGCCACGCTCCTGGCTCTGAGGCCTACACACCCCGCCCCTGGGACCCTCCCCCGCAACCCAGTCACCCAGCAGTTTTTACATTTCCATGGGCTACTCTGTATTCTCATTCTTATTCTTCTTTCCCCATCCAAGAATTTTACTGGACAAAAGCTTGGGCCTGGCAGTCCCTGCACAGGGCCCCACAGCCAGGGCTGGAGGACGGTGGTTCCACCCAAAAAGGCTCATGGCGCACAGTCACCACACAAGGGGACGCCCCGAGGGGGAGATACGGTTGGGAGATGGGAGAGCTGCTCCACAGACATGCGGCCAGGCCAAACCTTTATGACTAAACATCTGGTGAAAATGACCACTGGAACTCACCCTTGTACACCGGGCAGTTTAGGGCAGGGAGGTGGGCGGGGTGGCCAGGGGCCGCAGCCTCGCTGGCCGGGGACCCGGGCGGGTGATTGTCAGGACCGTGGAAAGGTTGAGAAATAGAGGAAAACAAGCAATATGAGGAAATAGAAAATTTTAAATCCCAGGCTTAAGCCCAGGAAGCCTTCCCGCCCGTATTTGTCTGTAAACAACCAATAAGGTATAGAGGCGCCAATCCCCTGAGCCAATACCAATAAGGTATAGTGGCGCCAATCCCCTGAGCCAATAGCTA
>PVKU01014363.1:0-23425 GCA_004027475.1 Anoura caudifer
GTGTAAACTTTAGTTTTAAAAATAGTGGCATGGCTATAATAACATAAGGCAAAGCAAATGTCAGAACAAGGAAAATACCAGAGACAAAGGAAATTTACATCATAACAAAAGACTCAATCCACCAAGAAAACAACAATCCTAAATATGCACGCACCTGCCAGTGCAGTGATATCCTCTCTTTCGCTCCTGATGTTGATAATGTATGTCTTAGAGCTCTTTTCCTTAATCAATCTAGTTAGAATCCCATCTATGTTTTTGTATTTTTGTTTTGAAGAAACCTCTTTTGGTTTCATGGATTTTCTCTTTTGCTTTTATGTTCTTAATTTAATGGATTTTTTTCTCTTTATTTCCTTCTTCTGTTTTCTTTGGGTTTAGTTTCTTTGTTTTTCTAGTTTCTTAAGGTGAAAGCTCAGATCATGGATTTGATATATGTACTTCTTTTCCAATATATACATTTAATACCATAAACTTCCTTGTAAGCACTGCTTTGGTAATATACCACACATTTTATGTCATTTTTTCCATATGCATTCAGTTCAAAATACTTTGTAATTTCTCTTAAGACTTTTCTTTGAGCCAGGGATTATTAAGTAGTATGTTATTTCATATCCAAATATTTGAGTGTTTCCCACATACCTTTGTTACCGTCTTCTAGTTTAATGCTGTTAGGGTCACAGAACAGAATTGGGATGAGTTTTTTTATTTATTTTTTTAACATTTTATTTATTTATCTTTAGAGGGGAAGGGAAGGAGAGAAGGAGAGAAATATCAATGTGTGGTTGCTTCTCATGCATCCCTTGCCGGGAACTGGTCCACAACCCAGGCATGTGCCCTGACTGGGAATCAAACTGTGATTCCTTGGTTCACAGGCCCACACTCAATCCACTGAGCTATACCAGCCAGGGCCCAAATGAGTTTGATTCTTTAAAATTTGAGAATGTGGTCCATCTTGGTAAATATTCCACAGGCACTTGAAAAGAATGTATATTCTATTGTTGGGTAGTGTCCTTAAATGTCAATTATGTCGGGTTGGTTGGTAGCATTCAAACTTCCTGTATCTTTTCTTCTTTTCGGTCTGATTATTCTATTGATTATTTAGAGAACAGTGTTCAAGTCTCCAACCATAACTGTGAATTTATCTATATGAACAGTCTTTTCAACAAATGGTGCTGGAATAACCAGACATAAATATTCCAAAAACCTAAATTTCAATTTATACCTAACATCATATACAAATGTTGACTCAAAATGAATCAGGGATCTACATCTAAAACATTAAAATATAAAACTATTAGAAGAAAGCATAAGAAAAAAGTGTCCATGACCTTGGATTTGTCAAAGACTTCTTAAATAGGACATCAAGAAACCAATCCATAAAATAAAAGAATTCAAAAATTGGACTTTATCAAAATTAAAATACATTGTTCTGTGAAGGAAATCATAAAGGGTGTGTGGAAACAAGGCATAGATTGGGAAAAAATATTTGTAAATCACATAACTGACAAATAATTTGTGTTCAGAATATATATAGAACTCATAGAACTCAGCAATAAAAAAACAATCAACGTATTTTTTAATGGGAAAAAGATATGAACCAATGAAAACATATGAAAGTCAAATAAACACATGAAAAGACATTCAACACCATTAGACATTATGGAATTCCACATTAAAACCACAATGAGATACCAGTACATATATGTTAGAATAGCTTTTTTAAAAAGGCAGTACCAAGTGCTAATGAGTCTGTAAGCAGGAGTGTCCAACCTTTTGGGGTCTCTGGGCCACACTGGAAGAAGAGGAGTTGTCTTAGGCAACACATGAAATACACTGCAACATGTAATCACAAAAAAATCTCATCATGTTTTAAGTAAATTTACAGTTTTGTGTTGGGCCACATTCACAGCCATCCTGGGCTGCATGCTACCTGTGGGCCACAGGTTGGTCACCCCTGCTAGAGCAACTGGCACTCAGACATTGCTGATGGGACTGCAATATGATACAGCCACTTCAGAAAACAGTTTGGTTTAATTACTAAAGTAAACCTACACCTTCCAGATGATTCAAAAGATCTACTTCCAGCGGGCCTGCCTTCAGCTCTCCACCTCTCAGGAGGGGTCTGATATATTGAAGAAACCACAAGATGGAGTCATAGGTAGAAAATGCGGCTCACCTCCTCACAAAACCACAGAAAAATTACAACTAAAATACAGAACAACCATCACTCAGAACCATCAGAAAAAATTAGTTGTATGGAAGTCCAACAACTAAGATTTTAAAGAAATCACTTTCATTTAGACAGGTAGGAGGGATGGAGGGGTGGAGACATGGAGATGAGGAGCCAGCTGGTCCCAAACCAAGTGCAGTAGATACAAAATGGAGAGATATCTCAGGAGTGAGGGATCCCACCCCCACACCAGACCGACCAGCCCAGGGACCCAGTGCCAGAAAGATAAGTCCCCTCATTTTTGTCTGTAAAAAACAGTGGGGGTTGGGTCAGCAGAAGAAAATGTGGCCCAAGGCCTCTCTTCTTAAAGGGCCTGTGTTCTCAGGCCTCTGTTCTTAAGGGGCCTCTTACTGCACATGGACTTATGGAGACTCACTCCCTCTGGGCTCCAGCACTGGGGCAGCACTTTGAAGGGCACCAGTGGCATATGGGGAGGAACTGAAGTATCTGGATCAGGGTAAGAGCCAGGGACAGCTTCCTTCTAGGCAGAACTGCAGAGAGCAGCCACTGTACCTTTTCAGAGCCCTCGCCCCACACAGAGCCACAGTACAATGGCACCATATCTGAATCTCCATCAACCTGGCTCACACAGTAATCCCCACCCTGACAATTGCCTAAGGGTCCACCCCATCCAACTTAGGGACCCCACAAGCAACCCTCTTACCCTGGTAAAGTGGCTTTTCCACATGAAGAGCTAGGCTAGGTGCAGACTTCAGACCTTCCTAAATCCACTCAAACAAGCAACAGCTGAGACCAGCCCATACCTCTTGCTGAGTGACTCCAGCCTCAGCACTAGCAGCAGCCATCTGCAGATTGCTTTATGTCTTATACCAAAGGGCCCCAGACAGAATACAGATGGAGGCTGACCTTGTCCTGCACCAGCCAGGGAAACCCCAGAGCCTGTACACCCAGCAGACAGTTATAGACCATGTCAAGCACCACCTTCACAAGCCACAGAGGCAGGCAGTTCCTGGCCAGGTGTCACAGCCAGTCCTACTAGCTGTCTGGGCTGCATACATCCCTCCCATTGACCTGCTGACAGCAATGAACACTCATCTACAAGAGAAAGGTGTACTCAGTCCACATGGAGAGAGCACCTTGTGTACACACCTTAGGAGATAGGGGAGGCTGTGCCACTGAACCCTACTGGACACCTACTGCATTAGGTGACACTACCAAGAACAAAGTCAGCGTAGCTCTCCCTATTACATAGAAACAAACACAGGGAAGCTGCCAAAGTGAGGAGACAAAGAAACATGGCCAAAATGTAAGAACAGATCAAAACTCCAGAAAAAGAACTAAACAAAATGGAGGTAAGTGATCTATCAGATGCAGAGTTCAAAACACTGTTTATTAGGATGCTCAAGGAACTCAGTGGGTACTTCAATAACATAAAAACAACTCAGGCAGAAATGAAGGATATACTAACTGAAATAAAGAACAATTTGTAGGGAATCAACACTGGAATGGATAAAGTCAATAACCAAATCAATGATTTGGAACATAAGGAAGAAAAAACATATTCAATCAGAACAGCAAGAAGAAAAAAAGAATCCAAAAATATTGAGAATAGTGTAAGGATCCTCTGGGACAACTTCAAACATACCAATGTTCACATCACAGGGGTGCCAGAAGGAGAAGAGAAAGAGCAAGAAATTGGAAACCTATTTGAAAAAATAATAAGAGAAAACTTCCCTAATTTGGTGAAGGCAATAGACATACAAGTCAAGGAAGCACACAGAGTCCTAATCAAGATTGATGTGAAGAGGACCACACTAAGATGCACCATAATTAAAATGTCAAAGGTTAAAGATAAAGAAAGAATCTTAAAAGCAGCAAGAGAAAAGCAGATAATTTCCTGCAAAGGAGTTCCCACAAGACTTCCAGCTGATTCCTCAAAAGAAACTTTGCAGGCTAGAGGAATTAGCAAGATGTATTCAAAGTGATGAAAAGCAAGGACCTACAACCTAGATTACTCTATCCAGCAAAGCTGTTGTTTAAAATTGAAGGGCAGGTAAATTTCTTCCCAGACAAGGTAAAGCTAAAGGAGTTCATCATCACCAAACCATTATTATATAAAATGTCAAAGGGACTATTTTAAGAAAAAGAAGATAAAAAATATGAATATTAAATTGGTAATAAGTACATAAATATCAACAATTGAATCTAAAAAACAAACAGAAAGGAAACAGAATCATAGATACGGAGAACATTGGAATGGTGGCCAGCGGAGAGGAAGGTCTGGGGGATGGGTGAAAAAGGTGAAGGGATTAAGAAGTACAAATTGGGCCCTGGCTGGTGTAGCTTAGTGTATTGAGCGTGGGCCTGCGAACCAAAGGATCGAGGTTCAATTCCCAGTCAGGGCACATGCCTGGGTTGCAGGCCAGTTCCCAGCAGGGGATGCCAGAGAGGCAACCACACATTGATATTTCTCTCCCCTCTCTCCTTCCTTTCCCCTCTAAAGATAAAATAAATAAAATCTTAAAAAAAGAAGAAGTACAAATTGGTAGTTACAAAACAGGCAGGGGGATGTTAAGAACTAGTATAGAAATGGAACTGCCAAAGAACTTATATGCATGACCCACGGACACGAGCACAGGAGGGGGGATCACCACAGGGTGTGGGGAGTCCTAGGTGGAGGGCGAAGGAGTAAAAATTGGGACAACTGTAATAGCATAGTCAATTGAAAAAATAAATTTTTAAAAAGCCTAAAAAGAAAGAAATCCTACTTCCAGGTATTCATCATAGAGAAATGAAGACTACTGTTTGCATGAAAACCTGTCCATGAATGTTTACAGCAGCATAAATGCCAGAATTAGGACTCAGCAGGGAAAGGCTGTTTTATCCAAGGTTATATCTCCTCCCCAGGGAAAGACTGCATCCAGTATGGAGACATAGACTTGGCCTCCTTGCTCCAATTGAGACAATTTTGCAGGGCTATCCTAGCTTCAGAATCAGCGGAAACATCCGTTGTGACTGTGTCACAGTTCCGCTTCTCCCAACTTTACCCAATTTTGTGTCCCTCGTCCTTCACGGGTGTGTTTCCTGAGAGCACCCCACAAAAAACCTCCACATATCAATCTCAAATTCTCAGAACCTGTGATGTGGAGAGCCCAACGTGTAATACAGTAAAATTAAGTGTACTTCTACAAAAGGAGAGTGGCGCATCAGATTACGGGCAAGACTGTAAAAAAGTTAATAGACTTAATCTGAGTATGTGTTACTTTATTTTCTTTTTTGTATGTTTGAAATATTTTATAATTTTATAAATAGATGCATTTCTTCAGCAGACACTGTGAGGCATATCATGGCAATTTAAGCAAAATGTCTCAGTTATGTAGTAATTTTTAGAAAAATTGTAATACGTAATGCAGGTAATAATCTAGCCCAAGGAAAAGACTTTCAAACATCATCTACAGTAAAAAAGTCTACATGTATTTAGCTAATATTTTTCTGAAAGCCACTTGTAAAAAATATTTTTAAAATTTAGTAAAAAAAACACTCAATTCTACAATAAAATAAAAGGAAATACAATATTTTCTATTTTCCCAAAATGATAAAGACTTTTCTAACATAATATAGTTTCTTTTTATTGGGTTTTATAGCCATTTACAAGAACATTATTATCCAAAAGATGTTTATAATACATTTCCCATATATTATCTTATTTCATCAATAAGATGTATTTAGTCATAAGTCCCCAAGCTGCTTGGCCACAACATTAAAATGAGCCTTAATTTTACTCTTGAATAGTTTACATATTAGCAACTTGGGACTATCCAAATTACAGAATGGCAAGTCAAGAAACCGGTAGGGAAAACTGCTATCTTATAACTTTACAGAATTGAAAAAGCTGTTGGCCCTGTGAATCATCGGGGGGAAAATTCACCCTCTGCCTCCTCACCCTGCTCACAGATTCTAAAACTAGGTGAGGACACTTGAAAGAGCCTGCTTGGTGAGAAAACTCTTTTTCTCTTTCTGATACGTGTACATCCATCCACACACACACAAGCTTGTACTGCTTCAAGTTCAAGAGCCTGCAGCAGAGAAAGGGTCTGGAGAAGAGAGATGATCCCTAAAAGGCTATGTCTATAAAAGTCATAAAAAAACAAACAAAAAAACCGAAACAAACAAACAAACAAAAACCACCTGCCAACAAGGACTGAACTTCCAGGAGTTTAGATTATACAGAGTGAAGGACAGATTAACCAAAATTCTGTTTGCAGAATAGATTAAACATCAGAAAAGAAAAGACCCCCAAAAATATTCTCCTGAGAGTAAAACTTTTTTGTTTAGTTCTTCTTTTTAATGCTTTCCCACAGGGAATAGAATATGAAACCAAGGAGCCCAATCTTATCTCAGAGAGAGAACATTAAAGGGCATAAGAAAGAGAACTGAAGAGTTATTCAACGGACAAAAGATTGAAGAGCTTTGGTGGTATTTTTTTTTTTTTTTCTGGAAGACGACTTAAACTACAGGAGCCTCAGGGAAAAAGTAAAAAAGTCTTGGATAAAGACTGATTCTGGGAAGAAAGACAGACTAGAAAAGAGGAAAAGCTCTGCAGTGGCAGCCAGAGGCCATTGCAAGGGTTGCCATCTGCTTCCTAGGACTGGAGCTATTTCAGTGACTGTTTCTAAGCCTGTGTTCAAAAAGCAAGGCAGTGTCACTGGAGGAGATTCCGATTAACCCAGGGAAGAACATCTGGGTCTGCCAACACCGAGTAACTGACCACGGTGTAAAGCATGTCCTGTCCAGATCTGCGTTTCTTGCCCTTGAACAAATTCCAAATCTCTTGTTTTCTCATTCTATACAGGAGAAAATGCATCAATATGGGGTAACGTATGACTTTTTTTTAAAGCTCTAAATTTATGTCCGTAATTCACTACTGCATAACGTACAAGAGTTAAATACTTGAAGGAAACAGGAGAAAGCAAGAAAGGGGCAACTCAAATCAGAAAAGGAACAATGGGTAAATATTTCCCAGAAGACGTAAGTTTTACACATTTATCTTGTAAGTGGTAGGTGTCATGGTTCTATGGAGAAGAGTAAGGGGAAGAGGTAACAGACAAAAATAATGTCACCTTCTAGGGTTAGAAGGCAGAAATGAGATGGGTGACACTGAGAGTTAGCTTGCTGAAGCATTTGCTAAGATGTATTAAAAAACAAAAATGTGCAGACAAAATGAGAGGCAGTTAGAGATTTAACACGTATGATCAGTTTTCATTTGGTGAGCAAATAAAAATTTAATTGTAAAAGGAGCATAACTGCAGTTTTCTGTAAGATTGAGAATAGATTAAAACTATCAAGAACTACGAAGAGTCTGAGTTTTTACCTTATGTGCAAGCTGACAAGTTAGCCTGCAGAAGTCATGAGATCCCGCATCAGAGACAAAGGACCTGATTGTCCATGGCCCTGCCAGCCACACGAGCATCATTTTTGTGTCAGTTACCCTCTACTCTCTAAGTGTCACATGGATCCTGCACACGCAGTAGATTTGCATCACAGCTGCAAAATACTAAACTGATTAAACCCAAATCTTTTATAATGGGCACTAAGCAAACCTGTGTGATCTTTATTCCATTTTAGGGGACAATAAGCAAACCTGCATCCTTGAAAAGATCATCCAGAACAAAAAGGCAGTTAGTGTTTCTGCTCACAAAGTATTCAAAAATGCAAGAGATCTAAGGAGAATTTTCTCCATGCAACTGGAGGATAGAAAGTTCCACAAAATGAGTGAATGAGAAAATACAAATTTGAAGATGAAGGAATATAACAGAGTAGTAAATACAGTGAGGAGGGAAGAATATAGCTTCTTTGCAGAAGAATCAGCAAAAATGTATTATGATCTGAAGGTCTGATTCTTTGTAAAAAAAGGCTGAAAGGAAAGGAGTACAAAAGAATCAAACAAAACTACTCTCTATTAGTTATCTATCGCTAAAAACTTAGTAGTTTCATGTATTACCGCACACAGTTTCATGGGTCAGGAATCTGGTGGCAGCTTAGCTGGGTAGTTCTGGTTCCGAGTCTCAGTCGAGGATGCAGTGTAGATGGTGGCTGGGGCCACATTCAGTCACATGCCTGGCAGGTTAGTGCTGGGTGTTGTTAGGAAACTTCAGTTCCTCCCACACAGGCATCTCCGTAAGGCTATGTGAGTGTCCACATAACATGTAAGTTAGCTTCCCCAAGAGTGAGTGATCCAAGAGAGAGCAAGGAAGAAGCCACAATGCCGTTTATGATTTAGTTTGGAAAGACACACCCTGTCACTTCTAATTCTGTTCATTAGAAGAAAGTCATTAAGTCCAGCTCACATTCAAAAGGGGAATTAAGCACCACATCTTAAAGAACAGAATATCAAGTACTTTGTGTGTGTGTGTGTGTGTGTGTGTGTGTGTAAATTAAATATATACAACACCAAACTCTCCAGGTTTATGTCCTGAACATGGTGACAGAGCATGAAGCATATTATTAGTGAGCAATAAATGATGTCACTATTAGTGAGACTGTGGTTGAAACAAGGGACAGTTTTCAGAGTAGGGTGCAGGAAGATGAGCTGCTTTGGGTTTGGTTAAAATAATACCCTCAAGTTGAAAATTTTCTTGTTTTTGATGAAAATTTGTATTTTCTGCTATCTATTATCTCCTTATCCTATTGCTAATGCCTGGTTCTTTGTATAGATAATCACAGAATATTTTGGTTCTATTTTGATTTGAGTATAATACAAGTTGATGTTCCCATAGCAATTTTTAAAAAGAAAGCACTGCTGTCCAGTGAGAGGGGAAAAATTGATCCAGGTGCTGAGGAGAAAATTGCGTTGATCTCTCACAGAGATCTATTATACTGAGGTTACAATCAGTTCCTCTCAGAGTCGCAGGGTTCTTGTGGTCAGGTGGAAGAGCCAAAACCTTCCAGTCTATAGCCAAACTCAATTTTCTCCGAGGATTTATCACTTCTTAACTTTTTGGCTTATTGTTTAATAGTACCGTGATGATTAGGTCTGTATTTGTGCAGGCTACTGAGGCAGTGTATAAGATGAATGAGGTTATAGTCAAGAATGCCAGGTGGGGTTCGATGACCATAAAGCAGTCATACTTAGAGTAAAAAGGAGAGCAGAGTTCCAAGAGAGATTTCTGAGATATGATACTCAGAGCTTGACAACTAATTAGAGGTAGGAGGTAAGGGAAAGGGAAAAGTGGAGGGAAACTCAGATAAGTCTTGTTCAGGGTGACCAAATAGTCCCAGGTTGCCCAGGACTTGTGCAGGTTGAGCACTGAAGGTCCCGTGTCCCGGTAAACCCCTCAGTCCCAGGCAAACTGGTACATTTACATGTCCTATGATAGGAACAGCTTTAACTTAAAGACAGGGTACAGGACAGTTTGTGATAGAAAGAGCATTGACTTCGGGAATACAGGAAGCCTATGATAGGAAGAGCAATAACTTATAGAGCAAATACAGAAGGAACATTTTTGCTGTAAAAAATAAATTCTGTGTGGGCACGTTGAATTTAAGACAACTACAGAAGATAGAAGGAGAAATAAATTGAAAATGCATTTTTAGAGCCCAGTGGAGAGGCTGGGGCTCGATATGGAGAATTGTCCATCATCACATGAAAATTGATGTTTCACAAGAGGATGAGGCTCTCCTAACGAGGCTATATGAGGGAAAAAGGAATGGGGCTTGAGAATAAGATTCAGGTTTGGAAAAAAAAAGTGAGGAGTGTGCGTGCTTGGTTGAAGAAGAGAACTCATCAAAAGAAACTGAGAGAAAAGTGGGAAAAATAAGATAGTGATTATCTCAGAAACCAAGGAACGGGGAATTTTTAGAAGCTCTGAAGAAAGGACAAAAATGTCAAATGTGACAGCAAGGAGTCCACAAGTCCTGGAAATGAGGTCTATTTTCCTGTGGTGACGGAAAGGAGGTGATACTGGCAGTCAGTGCTGGGACTATTAAGAAGAACACCTGGGCCCAGCCCCAGGTAAATTAGAGAGGGCCACGTCCAACAGATTCCTGTCCATTGGAGCCACTGAGGTCCCAGGGAGAGAACCCCTGTGTCATCCCTTCCAACTTTCTCTCTATCCCCAGGTCCCAAGAAAGCGTTCAACCTTTACCAACAGCTTTATTGTTAAGAGAACTAATGTTTACCGAAAAGCTAGTTAAGAGCCAGGCACCTTATATGCTTTATCTTATTTAATCCTTACAGCAACCCAATGAGGAACTATTATTAAATACCTTATTATGCGCCTCTTCAATAGTCTCCATCTTTAAAAAGCTGGAATGGCAAAAATTGAGCAGTTTTCTACAACATAACATCATCTTCCAGTAACATTCCCTGAGTCTTTGAGATTGTTCAGTGTCTCTGAATTCTGAGTCTTTATTGTGCACTTTGGTTCCCAAGAATCAAATAAATTTTTTCTAATTTATTAAAATAATTTTGAATTCCATTATAATTTTCTGTTAATAGAAATAGGTATTTCTAGTATCATGGAACATATAAAAATATGTTTCTTTTATGATATAATATTTTAATTCCATTATAGTTTTCAGATAATAAAAATGCATATTTCTATTGTCATAGAATGTAGTGATATATGTTTATTTTGTAATATAATATGTTATAATTTTATATAACATGGAAAATATATTTTTGTTTTTAAAAATAAAGAATATATAATAACCTTACCTACTTCATGCTGGCTGCCAGGTTAAGGAAGGCCACACTACAATTCTTTCTTAAACAATGCCTAAATAGTCATGCAAATGTCCACAGTCCTGCAATATTATATTCAGAATCTGTGTACTTAAATAGATTGCTAATTGTTTTACATTGGTAACTTCTGTTTATGCATTAAATGATAAATTTCTGGGTGCAAGAAACCAAGCACCATACTCTTCTCATCACTTACAATACCTAATATATTATTTGGCAGCACTTGTATTTATTAATATACAATGGTTGAATATTAATACTCAGAAACAAAATAATGACATGTTCACACCCTCTCCATGATGGTCTTAATGAAGTTCCCCACCTGGAACACAGTATTTAACCATGTTAGTCTGAGCTCTTCTCGCCAAAGCAGTTCATTAGGCATAGAATCAGTTTATGCGCCAGGTGAAAGTGGAAGAGCACGGAACAAAAATATACCATATGTGGTAGTGCCCAATAGCAGATCGGATGAATAAACACCCATAAAATGAATTGGAAAAAAAATGAATTGGTATCATCTCAAGAGCCTTTTTGTGAAAGATGAATATAAACTTATTTTTTGCAGTTATACAAGCTTCTGTATACATTTTCCTATGATATTAGTAGTAGCAATAATACCATATTCCCAACTCACCAAAGCTAAAAATCTCAGAGATGGAACATATATAAGCAACTAATGAAACAGACTCCATTTTTCCCTCTGTGCATTACTCAAATTGAAAAAAACCCAAACCAGAGTTATCAATTCTTCTGTAAGACATGCAGGTCTAGGCTTGTCTAACTACAATTTCTGCTAACTGGCCACAGGCTAGTATTTTCGCACCTTTTTTGTACTAAATGGTTAGAACAGATCACTCCACCAGAAGCTGTCACTGAAACATCTTCATTTAAAAAAACCTTAATAATACATGCAGCAATAGGATTAAAATTTTTAAATAGCTTTCTATGTTTTTTTGCATTTCACCTTTTGTAAATGCCATCCACTCACCTTTTGTAAAATTATGCACACATAAATGCTTGTTAAGATTATGAAAAAATTTTAATTCAATTTGTCACATATAATCAGTACATTTCTAGTATGGACAACTCTTTGGATAATTACCTGCATTTTTGTAGGTGCTTTAGAGTGCTCATCTAATTTAGTAAAGTGGTTTGCTAAAAGAACAAACAAACAAATAAATGAAAAAACACTAAGGGCAAGCTGGAGGAGGGCGGGAGAGGGAGAGAGTAAAACATCAAGCTTTGCTAATAAATTGTTCTCAAAAATATCAGCTCCCAATTTACTACTTGTACACAATGGGCCAGTTGGAACTTGTATGGTGATCCAATTTGCCACAGCTCTTGTTTTTAGTCTTTGTGGAGCTGCTGTGTGAGCACAGTGGGGGCCGCTCCCTCGCATCCCCTGAGTCAATCAGTGGGCTTTTGTTTCCTGCTGGTCAAAAATATCAGGTGGCTTTGAGCGTCTAATTATCAATGAAAAATTAAATTCAATACAGAAACGTAGCCACCAGCACCCCCTCCTCACCTTTTCTGTGCCCTCCCCACACCACGCGTGTGATGGAGTATCAAGTTATTCCTTGGGATTCCAAAAAGATAACAAGAAAAAAGGGCCCAGGCCTGGGGAAGCAAGCAGAAGAATAATTGATTTTTACTTACACAGCTTTCTCCTTTTTTAGTGGATGGCTGTTCTAATTACAACAGACGTTCTAGAAATTAGCAAACAGTTGGTAGTTTTCTCTTAGAATTGTTAGGCCACATTTATCTCAACATTGCTTCATAAAATTTACTAGCATACTTTCCATCAGAAATGAATAAACAGAGAAATGAAAGAAGATTTATGTTATTGTCAATAACCCCAATTTACTTGATTATCCAAATATGCCTTTTCTAATGCAGTAAAGGAGTTCTTACTGTTTGTTTCAGTGTATTCTTTTATTTATTAATATTTTTATTGATTATGCTGTTAGTTTTCCCAATTTTTTCCCCGCTACCCTGCCTCTGCCCTTTCCCCCAACCGCCCAGTAGTCCCTCCCCTTAGTTCATGTCCATGGGTTACACATATAAGTTCTTTGAGTTGTCTGTTCCCCATGCCATTTTTTATCTCTACTATGTACCTTATGCCTACTAACCATGCTGCTTCTTCCCTATATCTTTTCCCCACATTCCTCCCTTCCCCTTCCCCACTGAAATCCTCCCATGTGATGTCCATTTCTCTGATTTTGTTCCTGTCTGGTTGTTTGCTTAGTTTTTGTTTTCATTGTTTTTCTTTTCTTTAAGGTTCATTTGTTGATAGTTGTGAGTTTGTTGTCATTTTACTGTTTATATTTTTTATCTTCTTTTTCTTAGATAAGTCCCTTTAACATTTCAGATAATAAGGGCTTGGTGATGATAAACTCCTTTAACTTTATCTCATCTGGGAAGCACTTTATCTGCCCTTCCATTCCAAATGATAGCTTTGCTGGATAGAGAAATCTTGGAGGTAGGTCCTTGCCTTTCATGACTTTGAATACTTCTTTCCAGTCCCTTCTTGCCTGTAAGGTTTCTTTTGAGAAATCAGTTGATAGTCTAATGGGAATTCCTTTGTAGGTAACTCTCTCCTTTCCTCTTGCTTCTTTTAGGATTCTCTCTTTATTTTTAATCTTGGGTAACTTGATGATGTGTCTTGGTGTGTTCCTCTTTGGGTCCAAATTCTTTGGGACTCTCTGGGTTTCCTGGAAGTCTATTTCCTTTGCCAGACTAGAGAAGTTTTCCTTCATCATTTGTTCAAATAAGTTTTCAATTTCTTGGTCTTCCTCTTCTCCTTCTGGCACGTTGATTCAGATCAACGTGATTCAGATATTGGAACGTTTCAGGTTGTCCCAAAGATTTGTAAGAGTCTCTTCAGTTTTCCAATTCTTGTTTTTCCATTTTGATGGATGTTTATTTTTTTCCTTTTGTTCCAAATCATTGCTTTGCGACCTGGTTTCTTTTCTGTCACTGTTGGTTCCCTGAACATTCTACTTTATTTCACTTTGGGTATCCTTCATTTGTTTTTTTCATTTTTCAAACAAGCTCAATCAGATCTGTGAGGATTTTGATTACCAGGGCTTTAAATTCTCCATCCGATAGGTTGATGATCTCCTCCTTGATTAGCTCTCTTTCTGAAGCTTTACTCTGTTCTTTCATTTGAGCCATATTTCTTTGTCTCCACACAGCTGATAGGTTGTAAGGGGGCAGGGCCTTAGGTATTCACCTGGGCAGGACAACCCTCTTTGATGCACTACTGTGCTGCCTGTGGGGGAGGGGCCAGAGAGGGAACAGTGCAGCTGGCCTGCTCATCTCTAGCGCACTTTTCAACAGATTCTCAAGTGAGACTGGGAGCTTCTCTTACCATTACAACCACGATAGCGTACAGCCACCTCTGAGACCCTGTAAATCAGCCCCTCCCGTGCAGCACCCCCGCACCCACCAGCTCCACATCCATCCCCCCCAACCAAGGTCTGCAGCGGTTTTTCTGAGTTGGCCCACATGGTCCACCGCCTTACTGGTCTGGTTGTTCTGGTTGATTTTTTCTTTAATTCCTTTGTTGTTGGAGTTTCACGCAGTTTGATTTACTGGTGCTTTTGGTTGTTTATTAATTTCAGATTGGTTGTTGTCCTCCTTTTGGTTGTGCAAGGAAGCAAAGGGTCTCTATCTACCCCTCCATCTTGGCCAGAACTTTGTTACAGTATATTCTATCTCTTCTAAATTTATTTCAGGCACTTTCAGAAAACATGAAATTGAAAATGCTTGTAACTACCACTTAATTCAAATTTCAAAAGTCAAAGCAGATACAGATTCTTCACTTCACATTCTAAGTCACAGAATAAAATTTGAGCTCATCAGATCCTGGTAAGGCACAGCTTGAGTTTTCCACACATGTTCTCTTTTAATCCTCTGTCTTTGAAAAAAAAAATGTGCTTTATTGATAAATGATCAATTGAGCTCGTAGTAGGGGGGATAGTCTACCATATCAAAATATATATATACACATCAATTTTTCTCTTAAGATACTCCTCCAAAAAATGAAATATTAAAGTTAAAGCTAATTGAGGCAAGCTTTTTTCTTTTGATAATGCTAGTTTTGAAATATTTTTATTTATCTTTAGAGAGAAGGGAAGGGAGAGAGAAAGAGAGAGAGAAACATTGATCAGTTGCTTCTCACACATGCCCAACTGGGGACCCTGCCTGCAACCCAGGCATGTGCCTTGACTGGGAATTGAAGGGGCAACCTTTTGGTTCACAGGCCCATGCTCAATCCACTGAGCCATACCAGCCAGGGTGAGGTAAGCTTTTTTTATGTTGTTCAAATACTCTAAATACAGTGTCATTATATATTGTTTTTTAAATCCCACAGTATTATGGTTGATTCACAAATACCATTGAAATGTGAAATGTTCTTTCATATAAGGAACTATCAAGAGATGATAGCAACCTTTGTTTCTATTTTGCTCATCAGTTTGTTTTGTTCAAAATAGAGGGGCATGGAAACATGGAACAGACTGACAGCTGTCAGAGGGGAGAGGAGTGGGGGACTGGATGAAAAACGGTGAAGGGATTAAGCAAAAAACATATATGCATACAGGTAGACACAGACAACAGTGTGATGATAGCCAGGGGGAAGTGGGGTGGGTGGAGGTGGAGGTGGGCAAAGGGGGGAAATAAGGACAGAAAAAGACTGCTTTGGGCAATAGATGCACGATGCCCAAATGCAGATGATGTTTTACTGAGTTGTACCACTTGAAATTTGTATGGTTTTGTGAACCAATGACACCTCAATAAATTCAATTTAAAAAGATAGTATCAGCCCTGACTTGTATGACTCAGTGGGATGGGTGTCCTACCACAAACATGAGGTCACTGGTTCGATTCCCAGTCAGAGCACATGCCTAGGTTGTGGGCCAGGCCCCTGGTTGGGGGTGTGCAAGAGGCAACAGATTGATGTTTCTCTGGCATATCCATCTTTCCCTGCCTCCCTTACCCTTTCTTTAAAAATAAAGAAATAAAATGTTTTTATAACAAAAGATAATATCTACTTTGGGTTAAATATCTACACATTATTTAATCAGGCAGTAGTCTTTTTTCTATGAGTTCAAAGTTTCCCCAAAGAGGACATACAGATGGCCAATAGGCATATGAAAACATGCTCAACATCATTAATTGTCAGAGAAATGCAAATTAAAACCACAATGAGACATCACTCACACTGGTCAGAATGGCCATCATCAATAAATTAACAAACAACAAGTGCTGGCGAGGATATGGAGAAAGGGGAATGCTTTTGTACTGTTGGTGCAAAAATGGAAAAAAATACAATAAAGGTTAAGTAAATACATACATACATAAATACAAAATAAAAAGTCTTGAGTATATTGTTAGGTAACAGATTAAACTACAAATTCCTCCAGTGCTCCAAAATTTTTAAAATACCAATTCTGTAATTGTCTGATCCTGTCTTAAGTATCACAAAGAGCCAATAACCAAATTGTAGCTAAACTTGTCCAGGGGTACTCTGGGAACTCAATAGTAAATATGATAATGTAAAATATACCCTCATGACTGGAGGAAGGCAGAAGGATAATATTAAATATATAATCTGTGGATATATGAATTTTTGTTTTTAATGTTTTAAATAAAACTTACCATTTTTGCAAATATGACTATTCAAAAACAAGATAAATCTATTTTGTTCTTTGATGACTCTAATACTACTTTGAAAACAGACGTTTACTATATACTGAGGAATGTGTTTTTAGTCATTTGAATCTTATGTTCAATGGTCATATATATACAACTAAAGAATCACCTGTCTTTGAACATGGCATTGTTAATAGAGAAGAGAATCATTTCACATTCTTTGGCTTTTACACATTTATGTGAGTTTTGCTAATCATTTTATCTTAATACCCAGGACACTATATACATGTACATAGCAGGACCACACCATGAATTGTTACAGAACAAAGGTCATTCTTTACAAATTAACAAAAGGTAAAAATCCTGAAAGTTAAAAATGATAACAGATATAGTGTAAAGCTACATAAAGATTATTTTTTCAATATATTTCAAACCTATAACAACCAAAGACATTAAAGATTATATTTATGTATTAATACATCTTTGTTGAAATTGGCTTAACTAACTGGGCACAAATAATTTTTCTTACCTAGTTTATTCCCTTAGATTTTATTGACTAAAATCAATTTTATTATTAAAATATAATTGGTTGTACAGAATACTATCCTTTTCCTTTTCCTTTTTAATGGAGTCTGTATTATTTCCTTGGAGTTTTTGTTAAGTTAAAATGTTATTTTACCTAAAATAAAAAATTAGTATAAGATTACATATGTATATAAGTATAAACAGTAAGATTCACATTAAGACAAAATTTTAGCAACATAAAAGAGGGTATCTTTAGCTGAGATATAACGTAAATGCTTTATGCAAATGACTTTCAGGTTTTCTGGTCTTCTTGATATACACCCAGAGCATTCTAAAAAGAAACTGACATGTTATTTAAAGTTGCATCATACATTTTATATTATAAATTATTAAAGAACTTAATGGACAATGGATTTAAAAAACTGGCAAATTACAGAATAATTTAAAGTTGCAAAGAAATGGAGCAACTTGCAGGACATTAAACACTCTATTTTGACACGGAATGCCTGAAGCTAAAGCAATTAAAGCTGCAAAATATTGCTGGCTGACATGATGTGTATGTAAATTTGTCATTCATTGGCAAAGGTTTGTACCAATCACTGGAAATGTTCACAGTAAAACAATCTATGTATCAAAATGCTTTTAGTGAAGTCCTCTAAAAAAAGAGTTTTATATTATTTAGGTTTCAGATTATTATCTATTGTAAATTTTTGATTTAATAAGAGCCTTCTATGAAAATCACCTTAAAATTGAGGATTATTTCTTGACACAACACTTCTATCTGTACTTATTTCTTAAAGAAAAAAATTTTAACACACCCCACAACAGGAATACAAGCTAGAACTTGACATTCTCTTTAACTTGGTTATGTTTTTCCCTAGGTCTCTAAGGAAAAAAAAGAAGGCCTACCTTTGAGTGTTGTATCATACTCTACCCCCTAGAAATAGGGTCTAAGAGGGCCGTATTGAATTCTAGCCAGTGACCTGACTTATCCCAGCTGAGAAATGGTGGTATCTCCTAGAGGAGGCAGGAGAAAAGAAAAACACAGTAATCCCCCAAATGCACTGTTGCTATGGAAGAGAAGGGGATACCCGCTGAGAATGGAAAGCCACAAAATATTTGGGCAGTTGAGAAAATGTAAGGCCATCCTCTACTGCCAAAGCCTGAAGACTGTTTGCCAGGACTACCTGTTCATTTGGCATTGCAGAGAGATGCTGGACAGAACCTTAGCAGAAAATGTAAGGAAACCAGACACATTTTAGTACTCATTGACCAAAGCTCTCCAATTATTTCTTCAAATTAGATAAATGAATAGGGAACTGGAAGCCAAAAGAAAATTTTAATAAATACCTAAAATGAATTCATAATCATTAGAATAGTCAAATAGTTGGTGAATGCCAACTATTACATTTCTTAGACATTTCACCTGTACGTTTAATTAAACTTTCCCAACGCCTAGGCATGCTATGCCTGGGAAAGCATTCTCTCTCTCTCGCTCTCGCTCTTGCTCTCCCACTCTCCCTGTCTCTCTTTCTTTCTCTTCAGTTTTCTATAAAAGAGCTGACTCGTAAGATTTCACTGCTCCAATTCCCCTTTCTAAGATGCTATATTTCAGTCTTACTTGGCTGCTACACAAAAGATAGAGGGTTAATCTCCAGCCTTATATTTTGGAGAAAATCATCACAAACTACAGGCTCCATTTGGTAAAAAAGAAGCTTCAGGGGAGACCAAACCAATTCAAGCCAATTATCCTTAAAGACTATGTCAAAATTAATTAGAAATTTAAATCTATATTTGCAGATTCTAAAAAAGAGAAAAACATCCCTGTTCTAGAGTTTAATGATCCTAACAGTCTCCTATGTAATTTTCAAGATAAGAACATTAGCTCATGGGAACTCGATAAACATTTATTGAGCATCTCTGGTAGGTACTGGGGAAAATATTTTAAATGCATATTATACATCTTCAACAGGCTTAGAGTCTCGGTCAAAAAAATAGTTGAGTAATCAATTATCATACACAGAAGAATGGCAAAAGTATTCAATAGAGAAATATAATGGATTTTTTCAAAAGACAGTAGAAGGAGTGGAAGGAAAGATGAAAAAGTTAAAGAAAACAGAGAAAATACCTCAACATATGGACAAAGCCAAAGGGGGGTAGGATTGAGGATGGGTGGTGGGAGGAAGGGGTGGGTGGGGCAGGAGAAAATGGTGGAAGAAAAATGGAGACAACTGTACTTGAACAACAATTAAAAAAACAACATCTATGTACAGAATGGAAAGTGGTAGAAGGACTCCAAAAATTGGCTTAAATGCTGCTTACAGTATCCATGCAGTAATCTGTCATGCTCTTTTACTGTCCACAATTACCAGTTTCATAACAGTTTTAGAAGTATGTACCTCCCACAGAGGTATCTAGGATGTACCTGCAAGTAAATGCTTTAGGATCTGTTTCATTCCTGGAATTATAACTTAGAAAGAAACAGGCAGTCTGTACATGTATATACCAGCGAAACTATCTCTAAGTTGTAAAGGTGATGGCATATTTCAATATTTCACAAACAATAAGCATGAATCATAGTAATGTGACACAATGTTGAAAGGTTTCAGAGCCTTAAGAAAAATATTAAAATAATTTTCAAGTTATATGTGCCTTTGGACAGCAATAACCACTGGTCTTAAAAATATTAAGAAGCTTAAAAATATTCTAATGTTCTTTCTCCCAAGCCTTAAAATAGTAGGAGTAAATTTAAATGTGGTCTTCTTTGTTATGTACATGTTGTGTCTATGAAAGTCAATCTAATCCCATTTCTACAATAAAAGTATGATCCACTTGAGCTTTACTCTCTTGTGAATTATGAATCATTGTAGTTCTCTGGGGACAGTTATGTCTCTAAGGTTCCTATTTTGCTTCTTCAATTTTTTCCTCAAATATCTTGGTACCTAAAGTATATAGGAAATGTGAAGTTCTCATATGAAATATCTTAATATATTCCTTCCACTTACTCTCCTCTCTTTCCTTATATAACTTTAGAGGACCAAAAGATCACCAAATAAAATGATACCAGTTCTATTTTATCCTTGGAAGAAAAGACTACTTATTATAGTCTTATTCTTCTGGTAAGTAGCTAAAATAGCCAATTAATAAGGTTTAACCATCAGACAGAAGTTGTTTTAGAATAATGAAAATGTGTTGTCATTACATTTGTATTCCCTTGGGTGTTATTTTGAGATGTGATTCTCTGTAACTTATTTTAGCTGTTCTGTTTTCCAATTCATCATATTTTCACATCCTTTACAATAAAGTAATAAAACATAAATAATATGTGCCAAGATCTTACAGATTTTACTCTATTGGTATGCTTTTGTTCTCCAAGCTTCTTAAAATATGGGTGTGGTAAAATACAAAGAGAATCTGGATGTGAGCATTCTTACTTGAAAAAGAATCCGTTTTCTCTCTTTTCCTGCCACACACATTGCAGATTCCAGTTAACTATGCATTAAGCAATACAGAATAGTAATTTTGAACCCAAACATCATGCCAAATACTTCTAGTGAAAAATAGTTGCTAAATGTAGCTTCATTTTAAAATCACTTTTTTCATTAATAGTGTCTTCCAACAGTCTTGTTTCAATAGTACTACCATTAACCATGAAATTTAGCTACTTCTGTTTATTCTTTGACTTATAACTATTACATTGCCAACTCAATTTATTCTCCCAGTTGTTGTTATCCTGTTAAGAGTATTGTTAATAAGCTAAAATCTATCTCTTTTCATAGCTTATATATATGCCTGAATTTAGTTACCGATACAATTTACACTATAGAAGCCAATGGGAAGTAGATTCAATTCCTGATACTGGCCTTCACTCCAATCCCTAGTTAAGAGGCTCATTTTTAGAAAAGACTTGTAAGAAGTATACTCCATGCACTTCTCTACTTGCTACACATTAGTAACCACAGCAATAAGAAAAGTCTAGTGAGTAACAAACTAATTCAGAGCTATGAAAAAAGGATGAGTTTGATTAGAAAGCAGACTGCTAGTGAAATGAATTCAAGAATAAACTGATATCACATGACTAGTACAATTTTACCAGATCCTATTCTTCTCACTGACATCTGCAAAATGTTAGCCAAAGACCAACTGAAAATTAAAATTAAATGTTCTTAAAAAACTGTGCTATCACCACCATCATAAATAATGCTAACAAATATCATTGTACCCTTAGGATTCTCAAGCTAATGTGCCAGGTACTTGAAATAAAAGGAAAGATTAGACATAATTTCTCCAATTAAGGAATATGTATCAACATCACTTGGATATGCTGATTTTAGTTAATCAATGACTTTACATTCAAGTATAAAAACTTTTTTTGAGCACCTATTTTAGACTGGGCACTAACCTAGTGATTGGGGACAAAAAATAAAGATATATATAACACATACTGAGGATAATGTTAGATGCTAATTCATGAATTATGATCAGGAAGTATGTTCAGATTACTGTTCTTGACAACAGGCCAGAATTCAGAAACCAGCACTTGGCAAGAAAGACAGATGATGACATTTCTTTAATAAGCAAACTTTGAGTGTTTCATCATTCCCTGACCAACCCACAAGGAATAGTTTTCATCTTGCTAAAGAAAACTACCATTAAGTATTTTCAAACATAACAACTAATGTCTCATCCTAGAATGAGATTAGGAAAGAAACCTCAAGGATAAAGTGACCACCTGAAAAAATTAGTTGAGATAAATGTTTATGTGTGTACTGAGTATTCACGGTAAGCTGAGAAATTTTTCTTAATGAAGCAGTATTCAAAGTTTTACAACATTGGCGTTAAGTTGTATGATTCCTAAAATAATGTCACAGTTAAATGCAACAGATACAACTCAGCCAACATTTTAAAAGTCTGAAATTCATAAAGTAGTGGATCAGATTCTCATCTATGTAACACATGATGCATTCTTTGATGCAGATGTACTTCCATATAGCTATAGAAGGGCTGGTTCCAGTTGACTGTGAGCCAATCACAACACTACAGTCTAGGAATACAGACTACAGAAGTCACTAATTACAGTTGCCAAAAGTCAAGGTTTCTATAGATATGACCAAGACCCCATGTAAACTGTGGCAATACATGTCTTTTCTAAAACTGACATCTCAAACATACAGAATCAAGATATCTCACAAATTCAAGTCCTTCAAAAATATGCACTATCCACAGTTAGCCATACTACATATATTCTTCAAACAATCTTCAGAAACTCCAAAACTTCACTCCACTACAGTCTAAGACTACAGTTACTTTAAAAGGTTTCTAGTGATACAGAATAATATTGAATGTAAACTATAATTGAAAAGTAAAAAATAAGAAAATGCTTAAATTTTAAAAAATGAAGTATCTAGTAAAAAAATAACATTTGTCCATAAAAAAGAAATGAAAAAAGGTGGTATTACATGTTATATATCCAGATTTCATCTAAATTAATATATTTTACTTTTTGAGTGATGAGGAACTACATGTCATGGAGTTCTTTCTGCCTATGCAGTAAGTTAATCCAAAGAAAAGTATCGTAAAGGGTTGATAAACTGGTGCTGAAGGACAAGACTAAATATTACTTTTCCAGGCCAATTGTTCTAAGTTGTTTCTTTTTTTTTTTTTAGCATCAAGAAATCTTTTATTCTGTTTTAAAATAATTTAAAAATTTTCCCATTTGTTGACATGCAATATTATGTTAGTTTTAGGTGTGTAACATAGTGATTAGACATTTATATAACTTACAGAATGATCACTCAATATGTCTAGTACCCCTCTGAAACCATACATACTACAATACAGGGTGGGGCAATAAGTTTACAGTTTGTATGGAAAATAATACAATAATTAATAATACAAGAAAAAATTTTGTGCTCTCAACTATAAACCTACTTTGCTCCACCTTGTATTATTGATTATATTTTCTATGCTGTATTTTACATCTCCATGACTGACTTTATAACTGGCAATTTGCACATCTTAATCCCTTCCTCTTTTTTCTTTTTTAAATTATATTTTATTGATTATGCTATTACAGTTGTCCCATTCCCCCCCTTCATTCCCCTCCACCCTGCACACCCCCTCCCACCCACATTCCCCCCTTTAGTTCATGCCCATGTGTCATAAGTTCTTTAGCTTCTACATTTCCCACACTATTCTGGCCCTCCCCCTGTCTGTTTTCTACCTTCCATCTATGCTACTTATTCTCTGTACCTCTCCCCACTCTCTCCTCCTCCCACTCCCCTGTTCCTAACCCTCCATGTGATCTCCATTTC